>JARQTH010000626.1:136322-254219 GCA_030142595.1 Trachelus iudaicus
CAGGAACTATAGGACTCCTCTAGAACTATTGAAAAAGCTTATTGATGAAACATTATTCAAAAATTGAGGTGCTACACTGGTGTCAGCTCCAGCACAGCACTTTTTTTAAAATCTCTTAAAAATAATTCAGCATTAGGCTTTTTCAATAATCCTCGAGGAGTTCTATAGTTCCTGATAAGTTTTAACAATAGTTCTGCTACGTAACATCGTTAACGTACGAATTTTCCAAAAATTGAGGTGCCATGGGTGTCAGCTCCAGCACCGCATTTTTTTAAAAATCTCTTAAAAATGATTGAACAATAGGCTTTTTCAATAGTTCTCAAGGAGTTCTATAGTTCCTGATAGGTTTTAACAATAATTCTGCTACGTACAAAAAAAATATTTAGTCAATATCTGATGAGCGGCCCCGATGTAAGAGTTTCTCTGGTAACCAGCGGTAAGTTGCGAAGAACCTCTGCCGGCAAGGCTACACGTTCGTGATCACGTTCAGCTCGACTACGACGGGATATGCATTATCGACGAAGGCGATGATCACGAAATGCTATTCCCGGACTCGCCCCTCCGATTTAGCGTCATGTTTTTGGTATCGCGTAAAACCGTAGCGTTGTTCATCTACCTACTCATCTCTGGTCTATAGCACGGGAGTGCCGTGTCTCCAATAAGTGGTCTGTAGTGTAATATATACACGCGTTGAATACACGTGGGAATGATGCGTGTAGACTTTTGTGTAAACTAGTTTTATTATACATTTTTCACGATAACTATACGAACCTGAGTCTAAGAAACTTATTAAGTGAATAAGTAGGTAACTATTATTTTTTAAAAGTAATATGATTTCGTCAATTCCGAAGTTCCCACATTTTTGGTTATAACGTCTTATGTTGTGAATAGAGGTTATGTTGATTTTAATTTCATTAAAGAGTGAAATGATTCTTTATTGTATTGAATTATTATAGCACTGATAAACATTACCAGGATATTTGTGTTACATATTAAATATAATTTTCATATGCGTAAACATCATAAATTTCTTGTATTCTTTGCTTTTCAGAGGGTAGTAAAAATGAAGCAAAAAAATAGGGATAACAACAATAGTGAGCCAAAAGCAAAGAAATTGAAAAAATCTGTCAGTTTTTCTGCTGCTGTCGATGTTGATGAAGTGCAACAGAAGATACCAAAAAAGGCAAAGTTCATAAAGTCTAATGTAGATGATGATAACAGTCAGGTTAAAAGGGGTAAATTTGAAAAACCAGTTGCTGGGAACAAAACAGAAAAGCCTAATAAATTCAATAGGCCTGAAAAATCTGCTAAACCTAATGTAGTAAGAGGCAAAGGTGGTACACAATTATCAAGTAATACTGGCACAACTGAAAAACCAGATTGGTTAAATTTTAAAAAAGAGAAAAAGGAACTTAAAGAAAAACGAAAAGCTAAAAGACTGAGTAAGGTCTATGATGTAACTGTACAAGTAAAGAAAATTGGAGAAAAATTACGGAGATCGGATTGTTCTGCAGAAGAGCGTTTAAAACTGTCGACGGAATTACATGATTTACTAAAAGGTCACTATAACAAAATGATTTTTACCCATGACATCTCTAGGCTTGTGCAATGGATTTTTAAATATGGTAAACCAGACATTAAAGAGTCTATCATATTAGAATTAAAACCATCCATTGTATCAATGTTACAATCAAAGTATGCAAAAAATTGTATCAAAATTGCCTTGAAACATGGTACTAGTGAAATTAGATCGCACATTTTGTTAGCATTTTATGGTAATATTATGAAACTAGTGAATCACAGCATATCTGCTCCTATAATGGAATATGCATACTCTACGTGGGCGACAGAATTACAAAAGTTACACTTCAAGCAAGAATTTTATGGTGACATGTACAAGCAAGCTAAAGACGATAAAGTAAAAAAGCTCACCGATGTATTTAAATCAGCAGTAGACATGAAGTCGGCTACATTGACTGCTGTCAAAAGAAATTTAATAAAAATCCTGAATAAAAAATTAATTAACTCTACCTTGGTACACATTGTATTGTGGGAATTTTTAACCAACTGCAACGTAGAAGACAGGAATGAGTTAATCGTTATGTTGAGAAGTTTAGTTCTTGAATTATCTGAATCTAAGGAAGGAACAAAAGCAGCTATAATGTGTATTTGGCATAGTTCGAACAAGGACCGCAAAATAGTAATGAAATCATTAAAGGAACACATAAAGGACGTCGCAAATTCGGAGCACGGTCATTTAATATTATTGGCACTCTTCGATTGTGTGGATGATACTGTTCTTATGAAAAAAATGTTGTTAACTGAAATACAAAGCAATTTAACGGAAATTGCGTTAAACGAGTATGGCAAGAAAGTTATATTATATCTCGTAGCCAGAAGAGATTCTCATTACTTTCATCCTGCAGATATTGAATACTTGAAACAAGGAGATAACAACGCAACAAGTAAGAAACCTGCAGAATTGCGCGAAAACGAATTGTTACTAGCCGTTATTGATAAGTTCCTGGAAAGCGTTGCCACTGAAACCCCAGTGTGGTTGTCAAGTGGCTCAATATCAATGGTAGCCCTAGCGATTCTAAAAAGAGGTTCTGGGGAGAATCTCAAAACTGCATTCGAAGCAGTAGCTAAGTTCATTGCAAACTTGGAATCAAAAATCGTAGAGAATGAAGTGGAGTATAAAGCAATTGAACATTCCGGGCTTCACATGATGTTGAAGAAACTTATTCAAAATGATAAGAATAACATTGAAAAAGGTGAACCAGCTTTTGGGGAAGCATTAATTGAACTTCTGGATACAAATATAATTAAACAATGGATTGAATTTAATAGAGCTTGTTTCCTTTTGATAACATTAATTGAAACTGAAACAAAGCCAGTTGTTACTTCTTTAATTAATAAGTTACAACCATTAACTGAAATTTTGAAGTCGAAAAAAAGTCCAGGTGTATCAATTTTGATTAAAAAACTCAAATAGTGTGATGACATTTCAATGTTTCTGAAAACATGTATTAAATACATTAGGTGCTAAGTTTAATGTATTTATAAGACCATGTATAATATTTGTATGCAGTAACAAAGAAATAGATAAGTGAAACTGTTAATTTGTTTTTTTTTCTTTTTCTTACATGGGTTTACGTAGACGAAATATTTAAAAAGAGCAGTTCTATTTTTCGAATATTAATCTTCAACTTACTACTACGAGATATGAAATCAAATGGATATTCGAAATAGTGTACTTAGCTTTACTCGGTTTTATTCCATTTCTGCTGTAATATAAATAAGTAGGCTAAGTTACAATATTACTGTACGGGTAACGATGATTCAGTCACATATGAAAAGTGAGTGTATCAGCCTTACATGACACCGTTGCTAATATAAACATAAAATATACACAAACTAAAAGATAAGTTATTCAATCGTGTAAATCTTTCAAAAATGAAAAACAAAGAACCATTGACGCAAAGGAAATTGTAAGAAAAATATTAATGTAAAAGATACTAGAGTTATGATCAAATTTTGTATTTTGATTACAGTAATAGTATGGCTATACGCATATTGTAATACCAGACACCATGGAGTGATGTGTAATGTCAATTTAAAAGTTCAATTCCTATCTCGAGCTGCCGTGTCATTGCAAAATCTAACGGTCCTCTCCTCACTCGGCAAAAGTAAACATTGTTAAGGTTACCAGAAATGTATAACGCTCTCTCATTCGCTTATCTTATGTAAACAACATACGCTATGCATTGTAACTTGGACGCACCTGCGTTTAAAAATGATTAAGCTGAATTTCATGCATCACCGTATTTCAGAAGATTGAGACGACCGCACATTCAACTAATTCCCATAAAAATTTTCCGATAACCTTATCCAATATTAATCACTCTAATGCTTAAACTTTGAGCATATCTTTAATGTCGACAACCCTAGAACGAATTTCCGGTTGATTATCCTTTGATAAGTCAGGCAGAAGCTCCTTAAAAAGAGAAGTTACATTCTCAAGCTGTTTTGTATTTTTGGTATCGCGTAATTTTTTTGAGACGGAGAAAACAATATTCAATGCTTCCTTCCTTATCCTCGTGTACTTTGATATACCTACAAAGTGAAGAAAAAGTATATGTATAAACAATTTTCAGTAATTTTTATACGATAGATCAATACTCGCAGCTATTAATTTACCTATAGAATGTCTTAATATCTTATCCAATGTGTCACATATGGAAGCCAATGTTTCCTTATCCTTAGCGGAGGTTTTCGAAAAATCAGTTTTGAATAATACTAGCTTATCCACAAAAAGACTCAATGTCATCAAAATGGCGACTTGAATCGGCCTCGTATTGTTGGGTAACATTTCGTAACAATGCGTGACAAACTGTATGGAATATTTGTCTGAAAGATGATGTAACGTGTTGATTAATTATTAGAACATATTATATAATTTTATAACTGCAATTATGCTTATACACTGATATTAATATAGAGTTCTGGTACCTTGTGTTTCCGTATTAGAAGGCCAAGCCTTTCCAAGGGCTTCGTAGACTGTTTCTTGCAATTTAATTTTATCCTCCCTCTTTTTGGAATTTTCTGTTGCTGAACTTTCTTCATCATTCTCGTCCTTATTTGCAAGCTATATTTTAAAAAGAACCAATTCACGTATGATATTCGTTCATAACAATTAAATGCATCAAGGATGTTAAAATTACTCACTTTTAATAAGATCTCTTGGGCTATATCATAAATTTGTGTGAACTTATCTATATCCAGCTCATGTAAAACATCAGACAACGCCTTTAACGCATGGCGGCGATATTCTATAGCTTCCTTTTTACTCTCTTTATATAATGCTTCTACAATAGTTTCGCTTAACTTAGGATCCTTGCCCAGAGCCTCTCTGTCGAGTTAGGGAAACTGATAAGTCATAGTAGACAATAAATATTGGATCATTCGGACATTAATACATACTTGCTATTGCATGCTAAGGTTGCGAGTGCATTCAGAAGTCGTTCCTTGCCATTCCAAGTTCTGCCTTGCAGACCATTTGTAAGAATCTTTAATAAAGAATTTCTAGCATCTTCGTCTATGTCAGCTCCCAATTTTGTAGCGACAGTAGAAACAGCATTTGCAGCCTGGGCTTTTGTGGTCCAAGACGCAGACTCTAAGCAGGTATTTAGAATATTTGTTATTACACTTAAATTTTGTCTGATTCCTGTTTCCGTTCCTGGTGCAATCTCGCCCCACAGGTTGGTCCACAATTCCACTGTATTTTCAGTCCCTAAAATATTATATTTGTAAATTCGTACTTTGTCCGATTAAAACAATAAATTTCATAACTACATGAATATAGTACAAACCTGGAGTCTTCTCTGCGTGCATTGCATAAAACGTGAGTGGTATGACAATATCCGAATAATTCTTTAGAATCTCTTGATTATGATTGTTTATGGATTGCAACGTTTGTCCAATGGCTAATCGAATTGAATCGTCTGCAAAATAATTATAAATAGCCAGCTCTTATTGTGTTAACATTGCACGAATCAAATATTTGATTCTACCAGGTTACCTTCTCGTTCCATATACCAAGTGTTCAGCATATTAAACAATTTTTCCAGACTAGATTCTTTAGCAGATCCAACAATGTGTCCAATAGTGACTGCATTGTTCTTCCTTATAGCAGCATTTCGATCAGTCAAGCCATTTACCAAAGCTGCTAGTATTTTACCTGTAAGAATCAAACACAGTTGAAACAAATCTTATTAAAAAAATTTATATTTTCCTACTAACCAGTGTAAGGTTGTAACTCTAATTTCAAGTGACTGCTCAGGAGAACTAAGAAATGTGAACAAGCCACTTTCGTTCCAAGTCCTATGCTTGACTTAATTAATTCTATCACTTTTGGCATTAAATCCTTCAGTGTAGTACCATCAATGTACGGAATACACTGCAATTAACAATACAACTGATTAATAACGTTTTCACTAAAAGTAATATTACTATTGCATAAAACAGTGCCACAGAGTTTATTAGATAGTTTACCTTTGTCATTGTTTCTGTCGTGTAATGACTTTTAACTGCACTAGTCCTCTCTGTGTCAATGACTTCCTGCACATCTGACATAGCACCAAATGCTGCACTCCAGTACATCAATTTAGGATTCTCTAATTCACCGGTAGCAGTTAGCAAAGCAGGTATTAAATTGACCAACGAAGGCTTAAGTAAACTACCAGCTGTTGTCACAAGCTGAGAAACCGTTTGCAGGGAAACTGCTCTAATCGTATTGACAGTATGAATAATACCAATATCCAATAGCACTGGCAATATAGCTTGAAGAACTTGTTCTCCAGATTTACCATAAGACGCATCGCACTGCCGAATGCAGACCTGTTTGCAATAATACACAAATTAAATACTTCAAGCTCTAAATTCCTAAATTCTCGAGCTCAAATCATTTAAAGATACGTACCTTGCTAAGTACTTTTGTAGTGTTAGTTGCGGCTGTTCTAGTTCCCTCGTGAACGTCATCCATAACTCGGAACAATTGTTTCCACAATTCTGGAGCACACTCGGCTAACTCTATTGGAGCATTTGATCTTAGAAGTTCGGCAAGTGCAAGGCAACAACTGATACGAACTCGCCATTGATTATTTGTCAAATTGACAGTAATATCATTCAATATCTCTTTATGATATTGCTCCAGCTGTTAAGTAAAGATTAGATTAACTCTCGTGTAATTGTCTTGGGCGAAGTGCTTCAACTTACAACTTTATGTGTGGAAGGAACGATAGCGTGCCAAATGCTGGCCATACTCTGTTGAATTTTTGGAGTTGGATCGAACTGATACCTATATAATCGTGGCACAATACTTGGTAAATATTTATTTAATTCATCGCTAGCAAGATTTGCAATCGCCGAGAAGCCAAACGCTGCGCCTTTTTTAGACGTCCACACTGCATTGTGATTGGCCAAATGCATAAAACGGTAAACAAGTTCTGGCTGATTTAAGTCTGAGGCGAGTGAACAGATTTCTCGATATGTTGATAGATTCCCTCTGATAACAGATTCATTTATTATTTGCTAGAATTTATATAAATGCGAATAAAGATATCGATGCTCTTACCCAGTTGGACTTTTACCTAGCTGTCCTTCTTCAAATAATTTAGTATCACTAGTAACTTGGGCCACTGTCTTACGACCTTGCATCAGTTGCTCTAATAAGCCTGATACTAATGCTTTACGTTCATCTTCTTTGCTACTGTCATATACCAAACCAAGACCTTTCGATGCTACATCTTGTACAATGTCTATCGTATGAATAATATGAATATTTGTTAATCTCATCGATACTGAAGTATAATATAAATAGAATAATTAAGAGATAAATATCTTTCATACCATTATTCTCCGAAAGAAAATCCATAAATGTACTTTGAATTTCTGGTAACCTATCAATGAGATGTTTTCGTTTTGCATTATGTTTAAGTAATGCCAGTAACCAAATGCATACCGCCTAATAACAAAAATTACATTTTATTACCTAACGATGTAGACTCTTCAAAGATCTGATTGAAACTTTGTTTACCTGCCGCGAATTTGGATGCGGAATGCGGGCAGTTTTCAATAATTTTTCTAGAACAAATGCCAAGAGCTGGTCACTTTCATTGCTGTATGGAATTTGATGTTCACTAGGTAGCACCTTCCAGGCATCCCTAACTTCTGGAGATGATTGACCCTGCACGCAACAGACTAGAGATTCTCCCACAGTGAGATGAACTTCTACATCTTTGCTCTGTTGCAAAATATTGAAGAAAAGAAAGTAGCATTTAAATACAAGCTTTAAAATTCAATGTTCAAAATCATAATGAAGACTCTTGCCTCTTCTGCCATTCCTATAAATTTCTCCGCAATATATTTTGTGTGTGGAAAGTTTTCGCCAACGCATAGAAACCCCAGGGAAAGAGCAGCTTTCTCTTTGACCTAAATTATGCAAATATGTACTGCTGATTTCGCTAACAAATTTACTACAACGAACCTTAGTATTCATTTTGCTATTGGTGAGAATATTAAACAGTGTCTCTACAAGAGCCTTTTTATTTGGTTCCTGTTTATCTTCCGCTGGAAGTGGCAAAGCAAAGGCTTTGCTTATCGTACCAATTCCCTGACTGGCTGCATTAACCAGCAAATTAGTGTTGTCCGTCAGAAATGTATCTGAAAAATGATTAGTTCATTATAATATTATTCTTAAAAGATGGGGTAATCATAGCAATTGTCGTACATATTGTTTTTACGGTATCAATATAACTCCCCCACTTCAATAGCTCATCTTTATTATCATTCCTTCTTGTAATTAATTTTCTCTCCATCATATAAGACAGGGCCATCAATGCACCGTGCTGGGTCTCGAGAGATTTATTTTTGGTACTGTGTATAATCTCTGATACTTGCTTCTCGAAATCGGTATTTGATATATAGGCTATAGTTATAGCGTAAATTTTTGCTGCCAATTCTCTAATATCTTCCTTAGCCGACGAGAGCAACGATCGCAGCCATGATAATTCCTTCTCATTACGTTTTGACGTATATTGTGGAATCGTTCCTACGACTTCCAATAACGCGTTCAGAGATACTTGGCCTACATAAAGTATGTTATTTTTGGATTTATCTATTTTTATATTTACGAAAACTTCACTTGTTCAATTACGTTACCCGCAGATGCATGATTAAGAAGCATTATCATATCAAGATAATGATTCAGAGGTTCCGGCTGTTCTTTATACAAATTCTCCAAGTATCGTCCAATGACAGGTGTATATTCAGACGGATGTTGCAAGGGCTCACTTTTAAATGGCACTTCGGCACTTTTTGCAAGACATAAACGAAGATACGTTATAATCTGAAAAAAAAGTCGTTAAATTTGTTTCAGGTGATATACTAAATATATTGGGGCAGTTATATATTATTTCAGATATGTCATTACCTCTGTAAATGTAGCGATATTATAAGGAAGCGTTTTACTTCCTACATTAACTTTTCCAGTCCCAGAATTATTAATTCTAGCCTGCAACTTTGAATGAATGTAAGATACGAGCATTGGAAAGTCAGGTAAGAATATCTCTTTCGCATCTTCTTTATCTCGTTCATTCTTATGAGCCGTTCCGTATAAAGCCTTCAGTGCTTCAGTATTAACTTCATGTTTGTTGTCGCCACATGCCAAAAGCAATAGATATCGCGAAGGTGCATCATCAGGTGGAAATACTGTTGCAGCATAATGAGCAGCAACAAACCTATTGTTGAAATATTATCTTATAAATACAAAAGGCATAAGAAGATGCTCTTCAAATGGGGTCTACCTACCTAACGCAGTATTCAGAAGATTCTATATGAACAGAAAGCAAAGCATTCATCATAGCTATATTGTTCTCGTCCTCTCTATTAAGTACAAACGCTGAGGACATACTAATCAATGCGTTTTTTACAGTTAGTTGCAATTCTCCCTCCGTCTATAATTATAGAATTTGTATACAAAGTATCATCAATTGCAAGACCAGTACCTAGTACTCAAGTACAACACTTACTGATGCCAAAGTACCAAAGAAGTTTTGTAGCAAACTCAAATCTTTATTAATTAAAGTGGGAATTCTCTGACCAAGCTGTCCAATGACTGTATAAGCCATAGCTTTGTGAGCTGGCTCACGTTCCGAAATTAATTTTACCATTCCATTCAGAATGACGCCAGCTACACGAACCAAGGGAGGCAAACTGCACCTATAAAAATTACATAAAAATATATTGCATCTCTCACTACTTAATGATTATATCGTTTGATACTTACTGCTGAACAATATTTGAAGTAAACTGTAGCGCCAACGACTTTAACTTTGGGTTTGTGTTGTCACCATAGAGAGAATCAAATACAACCTGTGAATAAATACGCGTGTAGTAACGAGAACCCTAATTCTGAATATTTTTAATTTTTTCATCATCAGCTGTACCTGAATACATGGAGGAATGATAAAACCAGCTCTAGTTACGCGGCAAAGATAATGCAACAGCTTAAGACGAATTCGCGTACTAGCTGGTAATCTTTTCATCTCTGGTTTAACTTCTTTTTGTGTTGCCAGTGCATCAGTGCCCAAAAACAAAGTATAAAGTGGCGCAGCCAACTGCATTGACGACCAGTCCAACGTACTGAAATCAGTTTTATTATAACGAAAATTTGGTACTTATTATGGGTTAACTGCTAGCTAAGTGGACTGATTCAATTTTTATTCATACCCGACAATTTTTTTCAACTCAAGATCAGCCATGTTGGCAACGCTGAATCTGGTGTCCGCAGCTGCAACAATCAGATGAATGAGGATATCGGAATCAGAAAAAAATCCACCAGCAAGAAATTTGACTATGCCCAGTTTAGTATGTTCAAGTTGCTCAGCAGTTGGTGGATTTTCACCAATCACCCTTTTGAACGCATAATCACTCAGGCCAGGTGGTACTGGAAACTGGGACCAATCAATTGGTTGTCCAGGTTGCTGATTTTCAGCTTGTCCCACAGAACTATCATTACATTAAAAAGTACAAAATAACAGTCTACATAATATTTAATTATTAATATTCCTACTGAGTGCACTTACCCATATGGTAGAAGCAGCACATCAAGCATAAAATTAATTAATTGTTTTGCTACATAAGGCTTATCCTGCAAGCCAAGCAGAGACGCTCTTTTATCACTGTCCATTGGAATATTTATATGACCCAATGCTGGCATTATTACTAGCATCAAACTACAAATTTAAAGATGTCAGTCATTATTCAGTATTCATATTACATAATGAATGCTGATAAAATACTTTACCTGTCTTGATGAGAAAGTGGTTTTCCTTCGATAGCATTTAATACACTAGGAACTAATTCAGCTTGTTTGCTGATTTCCATTCGTGGATATCCCAATTTAATATATATTATTGTAAAATTCTAAATACATATAAAAATTTGACAAATTTCATGAACACAGTACATAACTTTATAATATATACATTATACAGATTCTGAACCATTGTAAATAATGGATCAGTGAGACTAAGAAATAGAAAGATTAACATACAATTACAAAGGAACTGGCAGCAGGGTCTTGGTATTGTAATAATAGAGCTTCCACAGGAAGTTGAACTTGTGGTCTGCTTTTCACTCTCCGATTGATATGAATGAGCAGCTCCATTACTTTCTTTCTAACACCTTCCTGGGAGCTAGACAGCTTCAGCAAAACAGGTGGTAGAAATTTACATACTGATGCTTGAAGCTGTTCATCTGTTTCTGCTGAACCCAAACGTAGAAATACCCGCTCCAAAAGAACTTTAAAAAAGAATGAACGAACCAATAATTAATAATCATTTATGATTTTTAGGCAGTAAGTTATCAGGTCACTATCAAAGTATCTATATTTTTATATTGGATGAGATGCTGACTTTGAGGCATCAGATCAATAAAAATAAACGTTGAACGTATCGAATTACTCTATTTTGTGAAAATTATTTTCAAAGTAGGTCAGCTAGATTTATATTAAAAAAGATTCGTTAAACAGTTTTGAAGGGTCAAATAGTATTTATACCGAAAACGGTGTTACACATAATTGGCCAGAACTGTTAATAAAATCAAGAGAGCATATATAATTTTTGACAGATGGAAGCACGTGGTGCATGAGTGGCAAAGAACCACGGAGGAGAACCATCCCGGTAAACGGAGGATGACAAATCTAAATTTTGGAAAATGAAAACTCGAACGCAGCCCTCGAAGAAAACGAAGGGCGTGAAGTTGCCTTTTTATATGGCGGCGTGACATTTGACTTTTCTTTTCAGCCTAAAAAGTAGATATTGTTTTTGACTTCTCAACTGGCTAATGGCCGAACATATAACCCGATACTTTATTTACAAGCTGATAACCATCGTTATGGGATTACTCGCTTATACTCAGTATAAAAGGATTTTTTTTCGAGACTACTCACTCAGCTCGTCCGTCGCCGCTGCCATTTTGGAACTGTGTACACGAGAAAACGAATGACACCAAAAAATGAGTATTATCGTAGACTCTTGCAATATTCCAAATTGCATACAAGATTCTGTGTCCTCAGTGATAAAACTTCACTCTTCGTATGACCATACGTGCTTAATTAAGTATGTTTTTAAAGTTGCCTCAGCGAAATCACATACGTTGTTGCGACTTTACAATGGGACTTGAAGGCGCTTAGTATCAGACATAGGTTAGAAAAATTCAAATGTAGCGAATACAATTAAAACATAAGCGCTAGAATATGTAATAGGGATTTAATCGCTTCAGATATTCACACGATTTGGAAGCTACATATTCGTTCAACACATTAGTGACTATTATATTACTGTAATTAATTTTTGGTATATATGTTAATTTAATTCCCGTAAAAAATTATTTGCACGATGAATACTTATGTACATATAGTATGACAAGCAACATTATATTTACAGAATAAATCAGCGAAAATACACGAAACGATTAATGATTTGCATCTGTTCTAATGTCTTATAAAAGTATAAACAAATCATACCGCATTTCACTATAAAATTATGCAAAAGTTAAGGAAGGCTATCCAAAGATACAATTTTGGATCAAATACGAGATACCAAGAAGTCGATGATCTAGGAAAAACAAACTCGGGCATTGGATCAGGCACTGTTGGATTTTTTCGAAGCTCCGGACAATGAGTCTGCAAATGAAATCGATAACTTCTTTATGTGTAAGTAAATAATTTATTAAAATTGTCTATTTAATGTAATGTAATATATGTATACATGGGTAATAAGAATATTCCTTTAATACTCACTTCAATAACAGCATTTATAACGCGAATTAAAAGTTCCTTTATTGTTTTAGCTGCCTTTATGCCACAGAGCAAGGCTGTTTTTGTATAGTAGCAATCAGCTATAATCTTGTATTGACTGAAAAAGAAATTAAAGTTGCAATTAAATATTATATTTTAGTTTTTCCTTGTATACTTCCTAGGAATGCTTGCTTCTTTCGATATATTTTTTATTAACGGATTATCTGTGCGTAAAAATTGCGAAACTTATATACTGAATTACATAATGTATCTCTTAATTTCGTACTCGCATAATTCTTTATCTTCCATATTTTCCGTCCAATCAGCTGGACCGGTACAGTCAATGTACTCGTCATGCAGATCTTGGTAGCAGGAAAGGTAATCCTTAAATTCTAATATTCATTATCTCCGTTGTAGTATTAGACACATATAGCAAAGAAAGTATATCTTTCAAATAATTGTTAAATTCCTAGCATAATAAACATACCTTTTTGATACTCGGACGGAATACATAGCTTATTATTGAGTACTCGAACTCCAGCTATAAGTTGCATATAAAGATGATCTTGTGGCAAAGGAATGCAGGTTTGCATAAAAGCATTTATTGAATCCAAATTTCCTGCTATCCTTCTGCGCAAATAGTGATTAATAAAAAAACAATAATTTTTCGTCATTAGCAACTTATTATTTATAACAAGTACAATTTCTAGTCTAGTGATCCAATAATTATGCATATATGCTTGATATGAAACTCGGCTGTATTGCATATAGTTTGTGAGTTATGATGCAATTTCAGATTCATTGTTAATATAAATCATAATGCATAACCGTATATGTCGTCACAATGTACGTACAAACCTACAAAGGTGCTCGAGATCCTTGTTTGATGCAATACGTAAAATACTCTCAGGATTGATTACTTCCAGTTCGGCCAAGTACGACAATATTTGATCTTCATCGCATTTGTTGGATTTACGTTGGTGCGATGCTGAAAAGACAATTTTTGTGCCGCATAATATACATTTGGAAGTAATGAACATATTAGTCTGATAAAGTATGTGATATACTTAAAAGTGTCGTAGTATATGTATTAGTGTCTTCGCGCATTGGAAAACTGATACCATTTTCATAATCCTCATCTCGTAAGAATTGTTCAATATCTTGATCATTGTCATACGTGTCATCGTACGATTCTACATATCCATCTTGATCGGCTATGGTCCTGAGCGTGATCATGGTTAAAAACAACAGGCTCATAAAATTTCCATTAACTCCATGCAGAATTTTAACTTCCATTTAATACTTTTTGCAACGAACGAGAATAACCGCTGCTCCTGGCTCTCTGCATGTAAGAAGATTAATATTAGTAAAATAGGATGGATTAGAAAATAGCGTCATTGCTACTTTTAAAACATATGCGTGAAGTTGTGGAGGAACCATGAATAATAAATTTGAGTCGAATGTGTTTCATAATTTGAAGTTAATATTGAAAAAGGTTCTTAGTAGTTTAAAATAATAAATGCAGTCTAAATACGAAATAGTAGTAAAGTTTTTAAATTACTATAGCAAAATGCATTGCTGTCATATTGCACTGATATGGAGATGTTGCAAGAATGACTTTAATTATTTTTGATTGCATTAAAGGAAATATTCAAATATGAACATGAAGTTGCTGTTGATGCAAGCTGATGACCAATCGCAACGTACATTTTCCGCACAAACGCAGCCTGTCGTCTGCTGCACTCGTGGCATTTAAAGATGGTCTACCAGTCCTAATTTCATGACCTTCACGCCGTTCTTCCTTCAAATAGAGGTCAAATTTGAAATAAACATTGTTGGTCCTTTCGATACAGGTGATCCGCCTTTCTGGTGTTTTAAAAAATTTTATTCTTTGGTCCACACACTACTGGATTTCTATTTCATTTTGGATGTTACTTCTTGTTGCTTAGAAGTAGTAAGAATTGCATGGTTTACTGTGTTTTCTTGACAGTTCTTTGTGATGACAAGTCTTATATTTTTTTGCTATTTTTATTCTAACTTTATAATCTATAGCATGTCAGCTTTTATTAATTAGACAACTAGTTTAGCATGTATATTTTATTCAGTAATTGATAATAAGTTTAAATAAAATACAATTGTGTAAGATTACCTGTTACATTTAGCAAATTAAAATGTGCCCAATTGTAGCTCATTTGTTATATGTATTTGTATTATCTCTATACTTTTATCTGCTTGATTTATAAATATTTATAGTGAAGTTAAATAATAATATCAAAGAACATGAAACTGATGTAATTATTATGCTCATTCTAAGTATAATGCTTTATATAATATTGTTTATTTTTTAAATTGCTTTTGCTTTATTAACATTAGTTCAAAGACCATCAAGTCAATTGATAAGTTATTATTTATAGTTTATCTGTTCTATTTAAGTTCTCTGTTTGTCAGGAGAAATGGTATAGAAATCATAGAACATTAGTAAACTTTGAGTTGTCTTACTTCAATTAGAATATTTCTGAAATATTAAACGAATGTTTAATAAATAATACTTGTTAGTCAATTTTTTCAATAAATAATATATTTATAACATAAAAAAGGAAAGGCAGGAATAAAGAGTACGTATTAAGAATAAAATTCACAATATTTACCAAATATTATCTAGTGACCTTTATTATTAGTATGTACATTTGATCAATATTTAGAAATAATAAACAAAATTAGAATTACATTTTTATAATAAGAATCAGGCAGTGGTTGAATATCTTATATATCCTGATTGATATCACATGTTCAGCTAATGTTAATCACATGTTATATACTTTGATCTCCCAAACACGATTCTTTTATTTTGTCTTCTCAGTGGTGTGGTTTGATATGAAGTATTGAATGTTTTGTACTTGTACTGTAAGGTTGATACTGTCTCTTCTTTCTTGTATTTTGAAAAATTGACCTCTAAAATATTTGACAATTGTCTTAAACTATAACGGTTGAATTGAAAATTTTTATTTTGTTGATATGTATATCATTATTGTATTCCCTGTGAATAATGTAATTTCTAAAGTTTAGTGTAAGTCATGTACTTTATTCTTATTTCATAAATATCAATTAAAAAAAGGGACAAATGAATAATCATTATAACATGAATTACTACATTTGTTATAGGTGTCAAAGGGTGAATTCTATGTTGCTATATTAAAAGAAATATAAAAAATATCGATATAAGGTAGAAAGTCCTTGAAAACCCACTGTGCATACATATTAAAATTACATTTTGGTAACGTGTAACAGTTTAACTTGTGTCCCCCTGCAATGGAAATAATGGTTGCAATAAAGAGGAGTGTTTGGAAATCAACAAGTACTATTTACAAGAGATTGAAGAAATTATTTGCAACGGTTTACAAATGCCGCTACTTAAACTTCCTCTGGTCCTCTGTAAGTTTCATTAACATGATAAATGATATTCAGTCACTCATGATGATAATTATTTTCTACTGAACTATAGTCTATACAACTGCTGAAACTTGTAGAGTAAATAAATTGTATAGCCGGAAATTCTGTTATTTCAACACACTTGAATTCAAAAGTGTAATTCAAGAATGTAGAGTAAGAATAGTTACCAGCTTTATGTATGTTTATGCAGCAGAACTAAGTAATATAATATAGCTCCTTTTTGCACGCTTTGTGGTTACATTGAACCAATAAGTTATATTAGCCTGCATACGTAGACAGTTGCCTACTAGTTCTTCTATGTAAGTACTCGAGATCTTCCTTGCTGAGAGTCTATCTGGAGTACCCAGTCCGAAGGAGTGCTAAGATACCGTCTTCATAGTACTATTTGTTTCAGTCTTGACTTCCAAAAAGAATTAAACAATCTTATCATTTCGATAAATTTCTAAATATAAAATTAATGAATTAGACGTTAATTTTATCTCTGATCTTTGATTCCTTTTAAATTAGATGAAGTATAGTGTTTTGAGTGCTTTATGGATAAGGTGACACAAATTTAGAATGAATATTGCATTAGAAACACAAATCATTATTCAGTTTATATTATTCTTTCCAGGCAATAATTGGCAATATGGCAAACAGTAATTCATCAACTGTTGAGCCTCAAAGTGCAGAACAAGTGAGAGTCCTTACTTTAAATAATGGAGAACATCAAGATGGAACATTATATCGGGTTAAGAAGGGTACGCAAAATCTATTACATATTATATTAGAAGCTAAAAAAAATGTAATATCAGTGATACACATTACATCATTACTTTAATAGGTTTTCAGATTCAGTTCAGACTTGGACCTTCTTTGCTTGGCAGAACCGTTGATATTTTTACAAATCATCCACCAAATGGACAAACGTTTGAAAGACATACTTATTACCAACTTCAATGGACTAATGAATCGGCTAATTTACAGCTAGCGGCTGCCGGATCTTTTCATTATTACATAACTGATACCGGGTAAATTTTATTACTTTGGAAAAGCATTGTACATAATACGGATTGATAAATATTCTTTTTTATCTATGGTTGTAGTATAGAGAATAACACCAAATCCATCGCTTCTGGATACCTGTTGGTGGATCCAGAACTGAGTGTGGGTACAAACGGTGAAATTATTCCACTCGATTGTATCCAATGTCAAACTGTCTTAGCAAAAAGTTTGGGACCTTTTTCTACGTGGGAAAATAAATTGCTTGTTGCTCGCAATTCTGGATATAATATGATACATTTTACGCCAATACAAGTGAGTTTACTTCGTGTACATGTTTTAAGTTTGATCACTATTCTAAATCACTAATGATATTTTAACTTCAGGAACTTGGCGCTTCTAAATCATCCTATAGTCTCAGCGATCAATTAAAATTAAATCCTTCTTTCAATAATGACGACAAACAAACCACCTTTGATGACGTTGAAGAACTCGTAATTAAAATGCACAATGAATGGAATGTAAGTAAATATTTTTATGAAGGTGTAATTGTATTATACCTGGAAGCCTGCACACAATTTTTTTCAGATGTTAAGTATTTGTGATATTGTTCTAAATCATACAGCGAATGAGAGTTCTTTCTTAATTGCACACCCAGAATGTACTTACAACTGTATGAACAGTCCTCATCTACGTCCTGCTTATATTTTGGATGCAGCTTTATTTGAATTAACTGTACAAGTAGCCGCTGGTGAATGGGAATTCAAAGGAATCCCTACCGTGGTAGAGACTGAAGAGCATTTAAATGTAATTATAGCACATATACTTGTATATGTATAATAATTAACACGAATTGAAACTCAATAATTTATTTACAGTCGATTCGTCATGCTCTGCACAGTCACTTCTTGCCGCTGATTAAACTTCATGAACTCTATGTCACAGATATTAATGAAATTATAGCAGAATTTTTAAACCTTGCACGTAATCAAATGCCTCAAGATGTCAGTACAAAGACTTCAGAGGAAACTATTATCGTGATAGGAGATCCGCAGTTTCGCCGTCTAAGAGCCACTATTGATATGCAATTGGCCTTACAAATTTATAATGTCTACAGGTACATAGCATCACTGTATTAGACGTGATAACAAAAAGTTCGTCTGAAAAATTTCTTCATATATTGCAGAGCCGATTGCTTCGACGAAGAGACACGCTTGAAACGTTGTGCTGAGGATTTGAGAATAAAACTTCATGAATTAAATACTGAGATTATTAACGAAGTCCAAAATAATCTTAATGCTGCCGTCGAAAATTCTATTGCTGGAATTCGTTACTTCAGAGTTCAGCCTGATGGTCCCAGACAAAAGGAAGTGAGCGAAAGAAATCCTCTTTTACCCAGGTACGTTTTAAGGATGTTTCCATATTCTAGTTTTTTCATACGGAATGAAAATTGTATATCAATATTCTTTTATAGATATTTTACGGATTATGGAGCTCCCAGATCTTTAGCAGAAAGAGAAGCTATTATGTATTCGGAAACGGGCTGTTATCTTATGGCACATAACGGCTGGGTAATGAACAGTGATCCCTTGAAAAATTTTGCAGATCCAGATTCCAATGTCTATGTCCGAAGAGAACTTATCGCCTGGGGAGACAGTGTAAAATTAAGGTAGGTAATATATTTATTCATTATGGGATCATGAATGAATATTAAAATCATGCTCGTTAGATATGGAGATAAGCCAGAAGATTCTCCATTTCTATGGCAGCATATGACCGCGTACGTGGAACAAATGGCTAAGATATTTGACGGCATACGATTAGACAATTGCCATTCGACTCCAATTCCAATTGCTGAGGTATGTATTTTTTTAATCCATTTGTATTGTTACAGAATATGCAAAATGATGGAAATAATATTTGTTACAGTATATGTTGGATGCAGCACGTCGAGTACGACCTGACTTGTACGTCGTAGCAGAATTGTTCACCAATTCGGATCAAAAGGATAACATTTTTGTTAATCGTCTTGGCATTACATCTCTTATACGAGGTATGTTATTAATCGCACTATTGTAACGTATGGAAATTTTATTATTTTATTAATGATTACAGAGGCCATGTCAGCATGGGATAGCCACGAAGAGGGACGTTTGGTTTATCGTTATGGTGGAGAACCGGTTGGAGCTTTTATACAGGCTTCTCAACGACCATTAGTGCCAGGCATAGCTCACGCACTTTTCCTTGATTTAACTCACGATAATCCTAGTCCAGTGGAAAAGCGCAGCTCATTTGATTTACTTCCAAGTGCAGCTTTAGTATCTATGGCATGCTGTGCCAGTGGGAGCAATCGTGGATATGATGAACTTGTGCCTCATCATGTTAGTATTGCTGATCTTAAGGCTTATTAATTTTCAGTGTTATTTTAAAACTCAAATTCCCTGATTTTGCGTTTCATAAATTCTAGATCCATGTCGTGGATGAAACTAGACAATATGCTTCTTGGACTGATGATGAAGATCTTGCAAAAAATGATGTTAATTTTGTCAGTTCTAATAGTGGTATAATTGCATCTAAAAAAGCATTGAATGAATTGCATTATAATCTTGGTCGACAAAAGTTTTCTCAGGTAAATTATTCAAATTTTGTTAATACAATACGTTAATGGGTTTACATACGAATTATATATTTGATTTAGGTATTTGTGGATCAAATGGATCCGGATATTGTAGCAGTGACAAGACATTCACCATGTACTCATGAAAGTGTTATTTTGGTGGCATTTACTGCTTTCAAACATCCTGATTCGAATGCCAATGATTTGAGGAGATACGTAAAGCCTTTACGAGTCGAAGGAGTTGTCGAAGAAATTATTTTGGAAGCATCGCTTTACCATGAGGGCGTTAAGTAAGTTTTGCGTACAAATTGTCTAGAGACAAATGACGTTAAATTTCATTAACATTATATATTTCTCTAGAAACGGCACATCACCTTTCCACCTTCCTGAAAAGTATGCCCAAGATGAAAACGTTATCAATGGCATGTCCGAATATATTTTAAGTCTTAAAGAACACATTCAACTTTGCGACTCCACTATTTTTGAAAAAGTTGATTCGGGAGATCCAAAAATTACGCAACTGAATTTCAAAAACTTCCAACCAGGATCTATAGTAGCCATTCGGTAAGTAAAATTTTGTATATTTTTGTTTAATTCTACGTTATCAATTAATTTGTTTAACATTATTTTTTAATCAATAATAGCGTCTCTGTCCACGTCAATATAAAACCAGCTCTTGCAAAATTGCACAGTACCATAGCAACAATTACATCTTCAAAGAGCTCAGAGTTACGTGTTATCATTTCTCGTATGGAATTAGCGGATTTGAATAAAGCTCTTTATCGTTGCGACCAGGAAGAACGTGATGAAACTTCTAATCGCGTTGGTGTTTACAACATTCCTGGATATGGCCCACTCGTTTACGCAGGACTTCAGGGTATTCTACTTTTTTTTCTTCTAAACTAATCGATATTTCATAACTATTTCTTGA
Organism: Trachelus iudaicus; assembly: GCA_030142595.1. Taxonomy (NCBI): domain Eukaryota; kingdom Metazoa; phylum Arthropoda; class Insecta; order Hymenoptera; family Cephidae; genus Trachelus; species Trachelus iudaicus. The sequence goes on from JARQTH010000626.1 coordinate 157,164, forward strand.
TAATACATTTATTTTTAGGTGTAATATCTTTGCTGGCGGACATTCGGCCAAATAATGATTTGGGTCACCCATTATGTGTCAATCTTCGCCAGGGAAATTGGTTGATAGGTATGGCTGAACAATTTTAATTAATTCTACAAATATTTGGAACCTTCATTGATTGTCTCAATTTAAATTTATGTTATATACGTAGATTATGTCTGGCAGCGTTTGAAATCCGATGAAGGTACGGCAGCCTTGGGAGAATGGATTGAAGAAAATGCAGAACCATTTAAAATTCTTCCTCGTTATTTGGTACCAAGTTACTTTGATGTAATAATTGTGAATGTTTATATCGCTTTACTGGAACAATGTTACAGTCTGATGTCAAAGTAAGTCATTACAAGATCATATATATGTATTTCTTGCTGACACATATATTTCTAAACCCATGGATATTCTTTAGCTTTGTGAAAGATGGATCCACATTCGTGAAGTTATTAGCTTTAGTAAGTGTCCAAACGGGAGGCATAGTACATTCTTCTCAACTGCCAGATTTATCACCAAATTTAGATCCGCCTAAGCCAAAAATTAAAGAAATCGATGGAAAAAAGATCCAGGAATGTCTTACCCTTTCCGCGGGTCTGCCTCACTTCGCAACTGGGTATATGAGAAATTGGGGAAGAGACACTTTCATCGCCCTTAGGGGACTCTTCCTCTTAACTGGGAGATATGATGAAGCCAGATTCATTATTCTTGGATATGCTGGAACTTTGAGACACGGCCTAATCCCAAATCTCTTAGATAAAGGAAAGTGTGCACGGTAAGTCTGACAAGGTGACTCTTTCATATCGAAAAATAATATTTTCCAAATTGCTTATTCGTCGAATATTGTCATTGTAGCTATAATTGTCGTGATGCAATTTGGTGGTGGTTGTACACCATTCAAAATTATATTCAGGAAGTTCCAGAGGGTATAAAAATCTTATCCGATAAAGTTTCCCGACTTTATCCGACTGATGATTCTCCTCCACTGCCAGCTGGACAAGTGGTATGTAGTAAAAGATTAACATGATCATTTTTTTGCGTGAAATTAAGCAATTTCTTTGCTGTATTAAATACTAATGATATTTCGAATGGTCCTAGGATCAGCCATTGCATGATGTTATACAAGAAGCACTCACAGTGCATTTTCAAGGTCTATGCTTCAGAGAAAGAAATGCTGGAAAGCAAATCGATGAACACATGACGGATCGTGGTTTTAATAATCAAATCGGCGTGCATCCTGAAACCGGTTTTGTTTTTGGTGGAAATGACGCCAACTGTGGAACCTGGATGGACAAAATGGGTTCATCTGAGAAAGCGGGAAATAAAGGAAAGCCGGCAACGCCTAGGGACGGTTCTGCGGTGGAAATTGTAGGACTGAGCAAGAGTGTCCTTAGTTTCTTGGCAGAAATATATAAGCAAAATCTGTTTCCCTATGGCAGTGTCCAAAGAAAAAATCGAGATGGTAAATTATTATTATTCGCAATATCGATATGTCAATTCCGTAACATAGAATATCCGAATTTGTTTACTGAATACAGGAACGGAGGTCATTTGGAGTTATAAACAATGGGCAGATAAAATAGCTGCAAGCTTTGAAAAGTATTTTTACGTTAATGAAAAACCAACAGACGGAGAACTGACACCAGAACTTATTCATCGTCGTGGTATTATTAAAGACAGTCATGGAGCAACCCAGCCTTGGGCTGATTATCAACTGCGTCCTAATTTCCCAGTCGCTATGATAGCCGTGAGTGATATCCAAATATTTAAATAATGGTACAAGGTTTTTGTACATTGATGTATATAAATTGTGCAAATTTCAAATAGGCGCCGGAATTATTTAATCCACAACATGCATGGACTGCTTTGAAAAATGCAGAGGAAATATTGTTGGGCCCACTTGGTATGAAAACTTTGGATCCGGCTGATTGGGCTTACAATGGGTATTATGATAATTCTAACGACAGCAATGATACGAAATTGGCACACGGCTGGAATTATCATCAAGGGCCAGTAAGTCCGTTAACAGAATCATATAATAACCTTTTGAATGGAACTTTAAAAAACAAACTATTATATTTTTCAGGAATGGTTATGGCCAATCGGATACTTCTTGAGGGCTCGCCTACATTTTTCACGTTTGGTCGGAGGTGTCGAGGAGTTGCGTCGTACAATTGAATCCACTGAAAGGATTATTTCACGGCACTTAATTGAGGCATCAACAAATCATTGGCGAGGTTTACCCGAACTTACCAACAAGGACGGTGAATATTGCCGCGACAGTTGTCGTACCCAAGCATGGAGTGCATCCGCTATATTCGAGGTACGTTGTCATTATAATTATCTGAGAAAACTAAAAATAATTGTAGAATATTAGATAGTAGATTATTATATAAAAAAACAAGAATACGAAATAATTGAGCGACCCTGGTTTCAGGTCCTTTACGAATTGGAAAAATTGAAACGGGAATTGCAGACCGAAAATGAAAAGCCAGTGAACTGATATAATTTTGCGTGTGTTCACCACCGCTATTTACACTTAGAATATTTGAGATTAGAAAGGGAACGTAGCATTAGGCATAAAGCCTGCCGAGAGAGCCTATGTACTGATGAAGATGCACTCGCTACACAATGCATGGAGACACACGCATACGTTACTCCACATGTAGATTTAAATGATGCACCAACACGTAACACCATAAACGTAGATGTCATTTCTGCATATGAAAACACTCCCATATCACCTTCATGCAACCAAATGGCAACGGAATACAGAGATGAACAACGAATAACAAATCGAAATACATTTTCTGAAAATTCCAATGATTTAGAGACCATTCGGCCCATGCCAAATGTAACAGATTTTTCTGCAATAACGAATGCCGATATACATAGAGCGGCACAGTTTATATATGGCAGCGATGTTAGTGCGAATTATTCCAACGGAAAAACGGATAGAGTTAAAGGTAAATTTGATAGTAAAGATATGATCAGTGCCGAAGAAAAAAGTAGCATGGAGGCATTATTGACACCTGCTTATCAGTATCCTGATTTTGAAATTCATGTGCACTCTGATATTAATAACTCGCATTCATTCGATCATATTTACGAGGAAATAGGTGTAGAAAAAGATTCACGAAATGCTAAGTACGATATTCTAGACTACTATGAAAAGTATAGTCCAACTACAGCCAAGACCTTAATAGATACGTTATTTCTTCCAAAACATCGAATTTGCAAACAGTGCGCCATATTGCAAATTAGCCCGGTGTACAGTGACCGTTTGATATATTTCAAGAAACCACTGTATGCTAAAGAAGCAATCCTAATTCAGTTTGAAGATTCGTTATACTTTAAATATAATATACAGTCGAATAATTTAAACAGGGAACGTTTGTATTATCACAGAAGCGAAAGCTATATGCCAATTTCTAACTTGATAAAAAGTAACGCGTCGGGGATACTTTATTCTAATTTGGAATCCCAAGACGTATTTGATTTGAAATCAACATTGGAACCAACTATTCGTCTCATAAACAATACGTTCAGTGGTATTGCGAATACACAATTATTTCACCGTAATACAAATAATTATTACCGCCGCATTTCCAAAACTGGGTTCACGCCCATGATTTTTGAAATTAATCAAGACAATATTTTACACTCAATCAAAAGTGTCGGCTACGAAGCAGATCTGCACAATTGGATGAATTATCGCAATGATATAGTTAAATTGCGCAATTCAAAGCGAAATGAACTTCCTCTATCAATCATTGAATCTCATCCTAATAGATCAAGCTTGTTATTGCTGGAACCGTTGCTCTTAATGCCGGATCTGACTAGCTCTCCACAAGAACATATGAAAAGTCGTATCTCGCATGCAGAGCATAAAAAAATAGTTCGAATGTTGATTGCCTACACATTGGCATTTTTTCTCTTGGCGATTATTACATTTTACATAGTCTATTTTACTTGAAGATATTTATACGACAATTTAGATAAATCGCATAAGATTCTTGTTTTGTGCATTAAAATACAAATTCTATGAACTCCACTTATGTGGTAATAAGATTATTAATTTGCCTATTGTTTTAAAAGCTTTTTTGCCAAATATATATTACTGATTCGTATAGATTAAACTGCCAGCAATAATTGTCAAGACTGTGTTCTATGTTAGTGATGTTATATGGTTTTAGTAATGTTATATGGTTTTGGGTATTCTAATATAGTCGACAGTTACGTTTCTATAATCTATAAATTGCATGTTTTTTTTTAGTGATTCTTATGTAGTGAAGCTTTTAAAGATTAGATGTATAATGAATCAAATGCGTTTGTAATTTGTAATTGCGATTATTATTTTCGATTCCATCGTATACATTAGTGAAATTATATAAAGTTTGTTTAGTTTATTCTAGGAATGAAGAGTCAAACTCAAACAATTTTTTCAACAGTGTATATATCAGATAGTAATTCAAATCATATATCAGATATTAGAATCGTTAATGAATTGATTGTAGTATGATTCGATATTTATTACATATTGTTTTTTTATATTATACGATATATCGCTTGAATTTGGCTTTACATAAAAAAGTCTTATAAATTACTTCGATCATAATTAAATAATATCTAACTTAAATACTTTACACAGGACTCGTGCGTAAAATCGCGCTACACTGATTTCAATTGTTTTTCCCCCATGGGTTAGTAGGGCTAGAGCTAAATGATAACTATTTTTCCATATTGTACAATTTCGAACTACATAAATATAAAAGATAAAAGAGAAATGAAATGCGTATAAATACAGTAAATAATACAATAATATTTTTATTAATTTTTGATAAATTTATTTGTAACAAAAAATAAATAATAGCTTGCACAAAAGTAGCAGAGCTTCCAGACTGTATGATATATTCTACTAAATTGGTATTGATCAATGATTAGTCATATTTTTACTGTCAAACAGTGACTTTTGTTTACTTCAATCGTGCTACTTCATATGTTAAAAAGATGTTCATTTCTTAGTAAACGTACATTCGTTAAAAAATTTTTACTAACATTTATCAAGTTATTCCTAATCTAAAATTTCAAAGATGTTTATTTTTTATGTGGTTTGTTATTATTTATAAATATTAGGTAATGAATTTGGTAATGAAATTATAGCACATGAGATACTTCAATTATATGAAAACATATGCTCCACATCTCAATTAAAATGTTTAGAAATATGCGTACTTTTTTATTATTCATTGGTTACACTATACCATCCATAAAATATGACATAATTAATAATATTACTCAACAAAACGACTGATAATAATATATTTATATTGAAATTAATATTTCAGAACGATGGACGAAACAAACAAAAATATATACAGATTAATCAATGCAATAAATAAATACATCTTGTTCGACAGTATCGTAGTATTGTTACCTACGGTGGGGCCACAATTTCAATAAAGTCATTTTCAGGCAAGCCACACGTGATTCTGTATACAATTCATTGGGAATGGTTTTACACAAACATATTTTACGTTTCTAACTTATAATATTATATATTACCGTGATTTTATCGGCTGCTACGTGCAATTTTCTAAGGATTGTATTTTTGGCAAACTGTCAAAAAAAAATTTTTGAACTCATAAATCGGCAGTAGTTCTCTATACGTAGAATGCATAAATATCACTGTGATCATATTTTAAAGAAGCATCTATTTAAGTATTATTAAACAGTACTTGATTTTATTTTTTACAAAAACTATCAATCATTGCATTCTTAACTACCGCGATACATGATTTTCCGTATAATTGTTGACCATATTTAGGTATCGACGATAATACAGAGATTAAAGAAGGAAACGGTTGCTACTCTTTTTCCTTCTCTCAACTTCAATTTACGTAGATGTGACAATGGCTACGCTGATCGAACACTGTCCTAATCATTAAAAGGGTAGTAACTATGAAAATTATTGTATTACATTTAGCACCGTGATAAAAATGCTATTCCCTATACTAAAATTCAACCTTTACAATATTCATATGCAAGAGTACACAACTGCAACGTTGATACTATTTAACACTCAAATTATATCAATAGTACTTATGCTACACTTCATTTGAAGAAATACTTTTAAAAAATGTTGTATACAATATTGTTGCTGCGACCCCGATAGCTTGACAAGGAAAAATTATAAATAATAATAAATAGTAATCATAAAATAAATCATTCGCGTTTAGATATCGTCGAATAATCCCCGAGGCGGTGGTCCTACACGGGTCGTACTTGTCGTGAATGTTCTTAAATTATCTGTATTCAAGTCGAAGAAATCATCAGATTGATAGCCATGATCGAAACGACTGCTTGCACCGTAACTATCATTTGCCACAGTCGTACCAACGTAGTAATCGGTTGGATCGACATCGCGCAAGAGACCCGCTCTCGCGGATTCTGTAGAATCGTCTCTTCGCAAAGGCCGTACTGCGGTAAATTTATTAAAAATTAAACGTAATTAACATAAAAAAAGGAATATTTAGAATAGCGTTTACATACCAGTATCTGTACTCTGTCTGGCTGTCCTGTATCTGGATATATTTCCCACATTATTAAACCTCTCTTGAAATTCTCGTTTCCTGCTCGTGGAATCTTCCGCTCTTTGACGTTTACGTCTCTCTGAAACAGCAGATTCGTGACGATTAGAAATATTGGATGTTGTATTAAATAATTATAGAAGCTATGATCCTTCAGTAAACTTCACCTCGTTTAATTAGCTCTCGACCTTCCTCAACAAGGTCTGTCGTAAGTTCATCGTCACCCAGAAATTGTTGAAAGCCAAGCATAGAGAGTAATCTACTGCCTAAACTAAAGTAGGTTGCTAAGCAAAAAGCTAGGATGGCCATAGGGAAGTAGACATTAAATCCATCGGATATTATCGATATGACATCCATGTGTCCCATTACCTGTAACAAAAAGAAAATTTAACATAACTTTCTATATAAAAAGATACTAAACACCAATAGCTACTTTAAAGTAACAAAATGACTTTACCTGAGTGTAATGTGTTTCTAGAATGTGAGTCTTTATAATATGTGAGTCCATATGAATCAGGCCCAGAAAATTAAGACACATAGGTGGAGTAAGTCGACACAGCATCATGCCGCTGAATATCAAACTGTATTCATTAGTTTGATGATGCGGTGCTAAGTAATATAAATTCAATACACGAATCTTGAGAACCGTGGAATAAGCACAGTAACATAAATAAGCAATAATCAATGTCGACAGGACCTGTCAGAAAGACGTCATTATTAATAGAAGCAGTTCAGAAATATTTAAGATATCGTACGAATAACAAATGTTTCCTTACCTCGATGGTAAAATAATCGTATTTTACTTTAGCTAAGTTCACAAATTGAGCAAACAATGACAGTACCGGTGATTTATTGAAGAAAGTTACTTCAGACCAGACAACAGCTACTGACAGCGAACCAGTAGCGATAGCAGCGACTTTTTGAACATAACTTTTAACAATGCACTTCCAATACCATTCTAGAAAAATGTAATGGTAATAGATGTATCCATAACTAAATGATGAATATTATCTGAGGTAAAGATAAAAATCTCGTACCAATTGTTGGATTATAAATTAAACGTAATGGAAATGGTCGCATAACTGGAAAAGTTGGTTTAAATCTCTTATCGTGACTAGCTTGATTTTTCGCAACGTCTTCCAAGTTGAATATTTTCTCTACTAAAATACCCCATTGTGTCTCCGTTCGTTGCAAAGTTTGCAATGACTTTATAGTCTGAAATACAATATTGAATATCATGTAAAAGATTTTTTCTAAATTGTATCATTATGTTAATATGAATTTTGTTTGCTTTTGAAACCAACTTGTCTATGTAGTCGAATCAAAGCTTTTTCGGATGGAATATCAATTGGAGTATCATCAGGCAATTGTTTTCTGTTCATTCTATCTTTCAATTCAGCTGGTACTTTTTGGAATATAGTTTCCAAATTTCTGTGAAATGGATGACCTGGTCCGATAGCCATAGATGCTGCTTGTAATGACTAAAATTACAATATTAAACAATGTTCCATTACAGTTAGAGTGATATCTAGTAAACAACCTATATAGTTTATTTTAATTAATTTAGCAAATGTGTACATACCTCAAGTATGTCATCGACTGCTTCTTCCGCTTCACACTTATCTAAGCTTAGTTTGGCTGCCTTGAAATAACTATAATGCAAAGTATATCCAGGTTTGCTGGCATTCCATAGGCCACGCGGTACTTCCACAAGAGCATAACCAAGAAGAAGAACCAGAAGAAACAATCCCCATGTATTCGAGGCTGATGACGCTATAGCTTTTAATTTTTGACTGAAAATGAAATATGGTAATTTTTTATATCAATATTTCAATATTCATATACACATACTATACGTTAAAGCGAACAAAAATCAAATCAACAATATGCGATACTTTGTAGATATTGAAATATTTAATAAAATAAAATAAGGTACATCATTTTCCAATATCTAAAATTAAGTTAGTAATGATTTACTTAATATAAGTTTTTAACCAGAGAATACAGGAATAAGCTTAAAGGGTGGGGACCTATGATAATCGGTTCTGTAATTATAAGAGCGGTCATTGTGGTGCCACTTTTTTTCATTTCCAGATGATATCCAATTACACCAATAAAAATTGTCAGCCGCATCCAAATCGTCATTTTCTTCATTGTCTCTTTTAGTTCTTGATCCTGCTTCTTCGTGAGGTCGCAGATGATCATTCGGAATACTTAGTTGAATAGGATGTACGGCTTTTCTATAATAAGGTTTTTTCGAATAAAAGTATTACAAGGTTGCTTTAATGTTTTTATTATTCATTATTATATCTGGACAGACAGACGAATACATATTATGATTTACTTAATGGCATACCGATTAATATTCTTTTTCTCTAAGACGTTCTCATTCGCAACTGCATCAACTTGTTTCTTGATAAATAATGGACGTCGAAGACTTCTCTTTGCTAAAATAATACTGGGATCAAAGATAATATCATCTATTGCTACATGGATTGCATCAATTGTAGAAGACGTTGTTGTAGCAATTGAATGTGGTTCTGATGTTGAAAGCTGGACTGAATCAGTCAACTCGTGTAGAGTCGATTTTTCAACTAAAATGTTCTCAGTACTATTTAGTGGATTTGCAGAAGCTGATGAGATTAATAAAGTGTCCGTTTCCTTCATAAGTTCTGTAGTAGTTGTATCGATTAGTCTTTCTGAAATAGTTTCTTTATGGTTTGATTGTGCGACGTCAACGGATGCTGCAGCTATAAGTAATTCAGATTCCTCTTCGTTGCTACTGATCGTGGTTGTTGCACTAATGGCAACATCAACCATTTCTTTAATATTATCATTTATCTGAACAGGAATGGTAACGTAGGGGGATGATGGATTAGTCGGGATTGGAGTGTCACTTATTTTAATACCATCCAAAGAAGTTTCACTTGTGCTAATAGTAGAAATGGGGGTTGGTAATGGTTCTATATTATCTAAAATATGTATAGGAGAGCTTGGAGTATTTGTAAGTCCATTTTCAGCGGCAAACGGAACGAACAGCGGAGAAGTAACATCTTCATTGCTGCTTAATTCCATATTTGATATTGTTGACTGTTCTGTGTATGTTTTAGGTGAATTAATTGAGTCCTCAATTCTTTCCGCCGATAGAGGAATAGGGCTAATTTTAGTTTCAAGATTTACAACACTTGGATATGATGCAGTAGATACTATATCAAGTATCGCATCTGTGCTTACCGCTGGTAAAGTTTCTTCTACAATCCTCGTTTGCACAATTCTTTCAACCGTATGAGAATATGCAGCAGGTAACTCTTTTGCATTAGACGGATCTTCATTATTCAAAGGAATTACTGATAATTCAGCGTCCGAATACTCCTCTTTCTTTGTTGTTGAATAAGTAGATTGATACAATGAAGAAGATATTGTCTCTTTTTGGTGAACACAAGATTTAATTGCATCTGACTGTAGAATTGTTTTGTGTTGTGCTGTCGCATCTTTCAGTTCTTTTATTGTAGAATCCATGTAGGTGACATTTTCAATGACTGGAGTAACAATGTTTGACAGATCTGAAGAATTACTTCCAAATATATTAATAACTGTGTTTGAAACTGTTGAAGTTGTAGCACTGTCATCATTTAACGATATTTCAGTTGTTGTAAATATTATATTTTTCACTGGATTCACTGTTTCACTTTTCGTAAGATTGTCTGTCGCCAATTCAACAGAGGGCTCATTTAAAGACACGTTTGATTTAGGAAGTTCTGTGGATGTTGGAAGATCAAGTTGGGAAAAACTGAACGTAGAATTGAATGTTAATGCTGCATTTGTGTAACGTATAGTTTCATTATCTGTATAAAGTGACCGTTGCTTTGATAGAGCTACTATACAAAATGTAAAAAATAAAACAATATTTCTCTTTAATAATATCATTTTGTTAAAGATAGATATACGATAAGATAGTGACGCGTAAAAGTATTACTTGGGAATGACTGTGGAATTTTGAGTCCTTTTATGATATAGGTTGTGAGGACGTTAATGAACCATGTGCTAATACAACGATAACTATGATAATTGATCATCACCTATCCTGAATATAGTCACTGACCATTCAATAACATCCACTAAATGAACCAACAAAAGGTTTATACATGACAATGTGATAAGTAATTTAAGTACTCATTGATTTCAAAAATATGAAACCATCAAATTTGCATGAACAAATATTACTTGGAGTTATAAAGAAAATGCAAAAATCATTTATGACTCAACATGAAGGTCATCGTACCTGTTAATTTTTTGTCTGAGATTTCTTAATAATTCTAGGCTTGAATATAACATCACAAAATTCATGTTATTTACCACCAACATAAAAAACATCTGTATATAATGTACTAAATTGCATTGGATATCATAATAATACAAGTTGATCACAGTTGATTAATATTTTAAAAATATTGTGCATATATCACTGTATTGTAATGTTAGAGATATTATTAGGTTGGTACACTCACCCATCAAGATCCAGTCCAGGTTTCAATGCGATGTATATTAGCAGAATTCCACATATGAACAAATAACTTCCATAGTAAATTGCATTGTCAATTAAAGCAGATTTCAATTTTCCTTGTACAGTGAAATCCCCTGCCTTTATATATGATTGCATTAGAGGAAGTATAAGCCATGTGAGACATTGTGACGTCCAGTATACAATTCGCCATAAATTTGGAAAAACATTATCAGGTACACTTGACCATGGTTCTTGACAGACAATTGGTGGTCCAACAGTTGTATTATCAATAATGGATGTATTATGAATATACTGTTCCATACATTGCCGATATACAGTCTAAATGAAGAGAAGTAACATAATGTTCGTCGATAAATGCAAAGAAATCGGTTTCAGTATATTTTTCTCAGAAATATTAAAAAAAAAACTCACCGAAGACACGTCTAAAGGTAGAACAAATATGATCAACAGTGAGAAGTACCATGCAATTAGCACAGAAATTGTGACAATAATGTGGTGGCGAAAAACATTTCCATATTTATATAACAAAGTTGCTGCAAGACAGAAGGCAAATATGACTTCTGATAAAAGTGGTCCAAGACTCATTTTGGTATTTCTTTGAGCTCAAACAAAATATAGAAGGATAGGCAATGAACTCATAGCATTAGTTAGACATCCTTATTCATCTTAGCTAGTCATTCAGTCATCCTTTTGCATTTCTTTCATCTTCATTTCAGCATCTTTTTGCATTTTTTCTAATTTTTCTAATGTAACAGACTTCAATGGCATTAGCTTTGGTTTACACAATATGTAGTGTGGTTTATTTTCACTGTACAAAAAACCTTGCTGCGGTATAACAATATTAATCCGTTCACTGTTTTTCTCTGTAGCCTCTGACATTTTTCAATAAAAACAGAAAAATCTGCAAATTAGAACAAACGGATAAACATTAAAAATAGTCAATCGATATGAGCAGTTGATAATTAAAAAGTAGGAATTAAAAAATACATTCATACATAGTGCTTGTCAACTCACTGCTACTAGCAAGCCATAAGATAATCCCAATGAATTTATAAAACTTCATAATTTTCATAATATGAATATTGTATATTAAAAGTACGTTCTGTTTTCAACAATCCTATTTACAAGTCTTAATACACAATCATGTCTAATTATTTTGACCCATATGCTAACATTATTGAAAAATAGGAAACGGATGCGAATATTGCAAGACAATTAATTTATAAGAATTCATATACTTAATTCATATTTATAGGAAAGAAGACATACATTACAGTACCCCACATGGTGTGTCATGCGGTATACAGTAACAGAATATCTTGGAGACCATACAAATAAATAAAATCAGATTGATGTTTAAAAAATGTTGAAATATCTTGTACCTAGTTCAATAGAATATAGGTAGTTGTAAGGAATGTACAGTTAGACGAATCAGCAGAAGAAACGAATAAGTACTGTAAGATTGCGTACGATTTGACGCAACGTGAATATAGCGTCAAGCTACGCCAAAAAAGGAAACGAAGAATATTGTTTTTACCTTTAAAGTACTTTCTTCGAAATGAAGAAACATCACTTTTATATTCCGATAAATCCAAACACTTTGATTAAAAGTCTGTAAGACGTACGTTGTACAAACAGAAGTATCAACGTCGTAATCACACAGTTCAATCGGCATCTACTGCGCAGCTGCTACTGGCTTCTACCAGACATTCCGGAGACTGCTCCCACTCCTCTTTCCGGAAAACTAATAAATGCATGAATTCCAAACAGCTCAAATTTTATTTGTATAAAACTTGTATATTCTTAATTCATGTAATAAAGTTGTATATGTAGTCACGAACAATTTCAGTCTTGCTTCAGTTAATACATAGCGGAACTTTTTAACCAGCGTATAAACATGAATGTGAGATGATGTTTAACAGTCAGTTTGTTCTACATTGACGGCTAATTTGTATACTAAAATATTAAGCTTCTTAGGCGCAGCGATCAAATCTTCGTGTTTAACTTAATATTGTCGCAGTAAAATTATTAGTTACATGATTTTTAAATAAGCGCCAAAGAAATGAGATCCTTATTCATGAATCAGAAGGAACTGTATAGCTTAATAATAGTTTGTTGTACTATACTAAAGAAATATCGAAGAGCTCTTATGTATAAAAGATGATCAACAACAATGCCCTTCTCAATCACGCGTTCTAATTCATTTATCTAAAATAGAAAAAGTATTAATTATCGTTACTACAAAATTGATACAATTTTAATTTATCCCATCGGATACTTCAAGCATTGTCATTCATATATCCTGTATATTTTTTAGCTAAGAAAATCAATGAGATTTCACTTGTCGCCTGTGTTAAGTCTGAATACATTTCTGGTATATATATCTATATATAATAGTAGCATAAAAAATAATAAACTACAATATTCTAAGTATATGCGTCATAAAACATAATGTTTCGCAGTCATCAAATATTCTACAAAATCTTTTTCGAAATGCGTAAATCCATCACAGTAATCACTCAATGATCTCTTCTTCGTACGTATTTCGAAGGAGTGGAGCTAAAAATATGTTTAGAATTTTTCTTCCAATCAGATAATTGCATATCGTCATCACATGGTAAACCACCTTCATCCCAGTAACCTTTTTGTTTAACTGGAGTAATACTACAACTATCAATAAGACTTGTAGTGTTGTAAGTACTATTAGTTTGATAACCAGTGTCTTGAGCAAAGTTAAATGTACTCTGTTGAGCAGATGTACCAGAAAACGTATTGCTATGTTGAAATGTACAACTTTCATTAGAGTGGCTTTTATACCAATCTGCTGCAAATTTTAATCTATTTACAATTTCAATATTCTGATCAACGGTTACACAATTTTTATGTTCTAGATTTTTTTTAACTGGAGTCGTTTCTTCTGACAGAGTTAGCATCTCCACAGTATCGTTCGTTTTTGTACTCTTGGCATCCAATTGTGAATTCGAAATTTTATCATCATTTTGTACTTGAACAGGTTCTTCAACAGTTGTAACAACAGGTGTACCTTAACACCATTAAATGTTGAAATATGTAAATTTTTTAGTAAGCCCACCATAGTATTAAAAAGTACATATAATGATACTCACTAAGAGAAGTTTTTACGGTGAATATAGATGGATCAATCTTGTGTGCTCTAATTATTTTGTTTTCCTCGCAAATAGAAGTCTCTATACTCATATCAGCAGTGAAGTCCAAACGAGTGACAGATCGAGGGCGATATTTGATACTTTGGCAAGACATATTGCTAGCATTGTTATTAATAGGAGACATATTGGGTGGTGATATACTTCTCAGAAGTGCCGTTGGTGTTCCTTGGTTGCACGGAGCTTTGTTATTATCATTAATAGGAGACAAATTCGGTGGTGATATATTTCCTGAATTTGGTATCGGTGAATTACGTTGCATTTTTTGTGAACAACGCTGAAAAAAAATAGATTATTATGATGCAACGGCTATCTTTTTAATCAATATGAGAAATAGAATGTAATTGTCTTACCCCTACTAAACTGCCGTCAATTCGCATTCCACTTTGTAGAGGACTACAAATAATACCATTTGAATCACTTGACTTTACTGATGATAAAGATATTGAACTTGCATCATCATCTTCAGCATAATCATCATGATTGAAAAATAGTTTCCTTCTTAAAGAACTATTGCTTGAGTTAGCTTCCTCATTTTCCATATTTTGCTCCTGTTTAAACAATTTTATTAAATAAGTAACTGAACATTAATATTGCTACTCTTCAAAGTCACTATAGCAAATAATGTAGAATACACAGTACCTGTGTGAAGGTAAAATAACCTTTTAAGACATCTTCCACTTCTTTGGGTAGTTTTGGTGGAAGAGATAGTATTGTCTGGGTCCAGCCTAAACATAATTAATATTGTATAAAACTGTTTCTTGTCACATTTAGACATGCAGATACTTTAACCCATACATTCATTTTTGGATTTTTGAGATTCTGTAGTTGTGTTTAAGTTGTCAACAGGACACGTAGGGCGATTACAATCCAGTATTTTTGTACTCTCTTTTCTTTTCGCATCCCAAGGACTAGGGATAATTTGAGGTGCATTAAAGAACTTATTAATGGCTGCTTGAGCCTCCAATTCAATTTCAGGATCTGTACAATGTATTTGTTGTACAGGCGATTCATCTATTCGTGCTGGATGTAACAGAGCCAAATCTTCTACACTCCATGCAAAACCACAAGAATCTCTAGAAGAGTTAGACACCTGAAACAGTAGTTCATTTGAATATCATTCTCATCTTTTTTTACCCAAGAAAATTTATTATAATGTAATAATATACCTGATTAAATACTGTTGGACTTATCATAGATAAATGTAATCTGTTTGTTAGATCTGACTCAAATGGATTTCTAGCTATAAACTTTGTTAATCCAGATGGGGGTGTAATGTGACTTGGTAAAACAGTAATACCACCCATACTATTTTGATACGTAGATTGTCTATATTTTATTTCATTTTGTCTCACTGGTGTTTTATGAATTATAGGACTCTTCAGCACAGAGCTATGGCACTTGAATTGATTTTTGTTTGGTGTTGTCCATTGCACTTGATCCATCACAGCTAAAGAAAAAGTGAAATTTAACATAAAAGCCTGTTTAACGTCACGATAGAAAGGAAAAAAAAGTTAGGCAAAATGACTTAATGTGAAATATATAATTCAATGCAAAATCAAGATTATAATTAACTTGCCTATAAGTATGACGGACTTAGTAAGAAATAAAGATATTCAAATACATTATAATATAATATTTTACTGTCTGGTCAGTTTGAGAAAAAGAAAAGTCACCATGCTATACAAAATAACCCTTAAGCTTTGAGAAGAGTTTGACAGTTTCACTTGTATACACAAAACTGATATACGCAATTGAATTTATATAGTTTTCACAGATAAAGTGGACAAAAAAAATCTTATTGCTTAAAATACGCTTACTTCTAAATGCTGCTACTAAAGGATTGACAGCGTCTCTGCGATTAATTTCTTTACCCGTAATATTTGAAATCTTTCCAGCAACCAATGAAATGAACAAATTTGATCACGTGTCAAGTTTCTTAAACCCACCTTTTCACTAAGCGTTGGTTATATTCAGCAGAACACGGCTAAGGAAGCAAAGCATTTGATTGGTCAAATCATACAAATGTGCAAAGTGTAAAATTTGTCCAATTAATTGTGTTGGTTTGTTAACACTTTTCTGTTTAGCACATCAGCGAGATTACTATTGGCTCCAGATTATGTACCGTTACTAATCTCCAATCAATAGTATCTCAACTTTCACAATTGCAACTTGTTTTTCTATTTATGAAAATCTCGGTTTAAGGCCTGCGTCCATGATTACATTTCAATGACTACGTTACGCGGCGGTCTTAAACCGGTTTTACTAATACTGATCTAAAAGAATTTACCAGTTCCAAATATTCCTTACAAGTAGAAATGCGTATGATTTGTCTATTCCTTTTATGGCCAATTTCTTCACCTTCGGATAAAATTTATCCTGCGGATAAGCTTCTAAAACTTGAAAATAATTGGTTAACTGGGGATTTATGCGGAGGATAAATTTTATCCGAAGGTGAAGAGATTGGCTATTAATCGGTATTAACTAAATCGGTTGAAGACCGTCGTGTAAACGTAGTCCATGATATACATATTTTAATTCAGCTGTATAAAATCTTTTGCCCGCCTACAATATTGCTTAATCTTTAGAATTGGTTCTTCTTTATTCAATTTATTCCTTGGTTTTGAAGAAATATGAGATACAAATTTTCCGTAAACTTTATGGGAATTTATATGAGCTATATGTAGAAATCTGAAATCGTGAGATTAATGATTAATGTTTTATTTAAACTATTTCGTTATGAAATTTTCTCGTTTTTAGTTTCAATAACCCATATCTGTACAATATATTAGTAATTTTAAAACAGAGTTTTGGTATTGACTCTGTGAAAAAATGGCGGATGTGGAATTTATTTTTTATTCGTTCGTCAATCTGTTGAGGTATGATGGCTGATTTTGCGCCAGCCGCATGGTACGTCACGTAATTTGTGTATTTTGCTCAATTATGTCAACTTCTATAAATGTACCGTACTGAGTGATCAGTGATTATGCATGTGATACTGATTAATATTCTTCAAAATATATATTATTGATAACGTGAGCCCCCTATTTTCTATACAACATAAGATTTTTATCGTGGACTAGTCGTTTTAGGTTACGATAACAAAATTTCTAGAAACTATAGTTGATAATTACCTGGTCTTTCCTAAGTTTTACTTTTTATAAATCCGTTCAAGTATTTTATGGCTTAGATGCAATATGTTGTCATCATGTATTGAAAACGAAGTATAATATTGAGTTTTCATTAAGTTCTTGTGAAGCTCTGGTTATTGGTTATATTTTTAATAATAATTTCTTATTATTTACTTACAGAAGTAAAGAAAAAGATTTATGTGCAGTGAGTTTAAAAACAAACCTCATAAATTATGTATTATTGCTATTAGAATGTTATTGATGATCATAATTATTTCTTCCAAGAAAATATATATGTATTTATGAAAATACTTATTAAATTTATACTGGATCAAATGTGTTACATCATATGAAATTATAGTAACTATATATTTATTGCATATTTGGACATATTTTAACTGTTTTTACCAGTTATATCTAATGTTTTCTTTAGAAGTATCAAGCAAAATGGCTGAGCAACAACAGTCACCTCCTGGATTTAAACGTATGTCTTTGGATAAAATTATTGAAGCTATGACTGCAGACTTAGAGAGTTCATCGGGCCATTATGTACAATTTGGAGTTACTCCACCGCAAACATCACCACATAATTGGGGAGATTATTCCTCTGGTCAAACAAGACATTACATTAGTGGTCAGCCACCGCATCCTAGTCCACCAAGCCTACAATCTATAAATCCAATTGCTTCACCTCTATATATGCAAGAGATGCCTTCGTACGACGCCTCTACAGCAGATCCCATATACTTTCCACCACAACCGGTGAATCATTTGGGCATCAATGAGAATAATGACTTAGTAGGCACTATTGATGTTGGTGGAGGAAATTATATTAATGTTATTTATGGAAATGCTTCACAAATTATGGCAGAGCAGTGTCAGCTAAACAATTTAACAACGTACAACAATCAAGGCATGTTAGATCGTGAATATGGGCTCTTCAGTGAACAACAAGTACCAGTCTCACCGAGTCTACCAACTCAACCCTCTAACAGTAAACAACTAATAGACAACCTTGTGGGAAACTGGGTTCCCAATCAGTCTGGAACGTATAGTCCATTTGGTGGCTCCCCCAATGTTACACCAGTGCCACAGTCAACTCCTGAAATCAGAGAGCCTGAAGAATTACCACGAACCATACCAGATGTACAACAGAAAAAGCCAAGAATGATTGCTGAAGTGAAACCTATGCGCCCTTCTTATTCTGACGTTTTGACGAAATCTGCTCCAACTCCTCCACCTCCATTAACACCACCATCAACAAAACCAAAAATCGAACCTACAACGAAGAAAATTTCTAATAAGAATTCAAAGAATAAATCTAAAGCTGCTTTGCTTAAGAGACAAAATTCATCTGGTAGTGATGAGCATAATTCTCCCAAGCTACAAGTTCCTAAGAGAATTCTTGAAAAGAATAATTCGAACCTATCACGACGTTGGGTTTCATTAGATAATCTTGGTTCACAAATTGAATCTCATGAATTGAATGCCTTTGATAGATCTGATCAATTTGAGAAAAAGAAGGTCTGGAAAACGTCTAAAAAAACAGACAAAAATGAAACTCTTAATAATTCAAAGATTCCAAACAGTAATCTGAAATCAGGCCCCAATATTCAGAAACGACCAATTCAAATAAATAATAATCTGAATTTAAATACGATAAATAGTTTCAGCCAGACAGTATCTCCGGAAAAAATAGAAAAAAATCAACAGGCTAATAATAAAACTGGAAAAGAGGATAAAAAGACTACAAAAGAAAAAAGTTCAAAGCGATTGCAAGCTGAAAAAGTTCAGCAACTCAAGAAGGGACATAGAGGTCGTAAAAGAGAAAGCAGAGAATCTCCTGTTAAAGAATTATACAGAAATTTAAATAAACTCGTAAATCAATGGAGCAAAATTATATTGAAGATCGTCTATTGGTTGTTACATTTAATCTCTGATGTTGTCAGCATGAGTGCAAATCTTGTTGTTCAACTGTAAGTTATTTACAATAAGTTTTTTATTGTCTTGTGATTGGGTTACTTTATTAATCTTATCAATTTGCAAATTCGTGTTTCAGTGGCAAGTGTATATGGTTCCATACAATCCTTTACTTGAAATACTCATGGATTTACGTAGCAAGTACTTTCTCAAAAATACGATTTCTCAATGCTGTCGGTAAACGAGTGGATGAATGGTTTGGAAATAGTAGATTTGCATTCTGGCGCAGAATGAAATGCAAAAATGAAGGAAAGGAGGAGAATACGAACTCGATACCTGGCGGATTAGAAGCCAATATAGCCTTGCCCTGTACTGGTGAAGAAGCTATGAAGCGATTACTTGCTTGCAAGGGAAAAGATCCTTACAGTATACTTGGTGTCACACCTACGTGCTCTGACGATGATATAAAAAAATATTATAAAAGACAAGCATTCTTGGTACATCCTGATAAGAACAGCCAACCAGGAGCAGAAGAGGCTTTTAAAATACTTGTTCATGCTTTCGACATAATAGGAGAACCCGTAAGGATAGCTTTGTTTTTTTGACATCTACGCCTTAATTCTAATATATTAGATTCATACCCTCTTTACGGAGTTTAATTTCATTTGGAATATTCGTAGTATACTCATTTTTTAAAATATTTTTTAGGAACGAAGACAAGCATTTGACCAAACCAGACAGGTTGAAGCAGCATGGGGTGAATTGAGCGACTTACTATCCCAACTGCATCGAAAAATGGAACAAGCCGCTAATACGATTAGATGCACAAACTGTGGTTTAAGACACAAACGAATCCCGACTCAAAGACCATGTTACGCTGCCCGTTTCTGTGCTCAGTGTAAAATACGTCACAGCGCTAAGGAAGTAAGTAAAATATATAAGCTAGAAAGTAGAACGCTGGTTAACGGTTCCTATATTGTTGATCAATTTTGTTACAAGGGTGATATATGGGCAGAGTCCCGCGTAATGGGTTTTCTATGGCATTACTACGCATGCATGGAAGGAGCTGTGTATGACGTCACTGATTGGGCCGCGTGCCAAGCTGGCAATTTGAAACATCTTCGAGCTAATACGCATAGTGTCCAGTACAGAATTGTTTTGGGCCAACGTCCACCGCCGCAAACAACTAATGGTGGTAAAAAACGACAACAAGTAGATCCAAACGCAAGGTAAACAAGCGTTAGAAATTCATAAAATTTTATTCTGGCAGCATTTGAAACTGCTCTTAATGATTATATTTGATTATGTGGTTTACAATGTCATAAGATTTGATTTGTAGCGAGGCCGATTTCGAGGACTTCTTGAACAACCTTTACAACCATAGTAAGTCTAGCAGCACTCCATCCTCTGCTGACCCAAATTCCTTTAAAGGCGATACTCGGCGACGTAAGACAAAACGTAAGAAGTGAATGGACGTGTATTATGTGAAGGGACAGATGTTAAATCCAGCATACCGGACATAACGCGTCTTCGCGGTATTTGTTGATGTTTTCTTGATATTCTGGTCCTTCGGAAACTTCTTGCTTTCCTCGTAGAACCGTTCAACTTTTCACAATTTTCCCATGACTGTTTAACAAAGTTTCTCAATGACATTGTACAAACGGTGAATGTTTTCGCAAGAAATGTATCTTGTAATTGTTTTTCGATCACTGGTCAGTCTTCAAGAATACTTTTACAATTTGTTTCATTGGCTGATATTTATTGCTCTCCTAGTTTATTAACCGTCGGTCTCCTATACTTGGTACGACACTCTCTCAAGAGTATTAAAAGTTTTTCTGTTTGCATCTTACAATTTCCGAAGCTCTTCACTCCCCAGTTTATAAAATGCCGCATCTACATTAATGTTCCACGGACTGCTTGCAGTGTTTTGAAAGTTGTTCTGTAATGCCAATATGGATGCAGCGCATGTAGACTATCTGTATATACTTAAAAATAAAAGGAAAACGAAAAAACTCAGTCTACAGTAAGAATCGAATTTACAATATGGTCTCATTTTTTGAGAAAGCAGTACACTCCTCCTTTTTGTGATTTCTTAAAAAGATTTTTCCTTTGCTGTAGCAGTGCTTACACATTTAATTAACAGCTCTTTTACATTGAGAAATCAAGTATTTGAATTTAGTGAATGATCATGAAATAAAATTCTTCATTCTTCCATGTCCTGTTACTGTTAAGTAATATTACAATTTTTAATTTTTATAGGATCTCTTCATTTTAGATATGCATAGAATTTTAAGTGACAATGCTGTACCTTTTATAATTTGAGTTTACATTATGCAAAATGAAGTAGATCTGAGTAAGATTCCAAATTATACTTAAATCTATGTACGAATGCTTACTGTATAACTGCATATTTTACTATAATTGACCATATTCAATCTTCCTTCGACGGCGATTTACGTAAAACGTAATGCAACATAACTTACATAAATATAGTCGTTTACGACGGTAAATGAATAAATTACATAGAGATCTTTGATGACCTTAAAAAGATTTACATTTTATATTTTTTTTAATTGATGCGTTCTCTCTGTAACGTCCCAAGCATGAAGGTATAAAATAATAGGAAATACATGCTTGATAATGCATGACAAACTGAGAAAATCTACAAAATTACTTAAAAAGATGCAGCTAAGATAACATCCTAATATTTTTCATCCTTAATTTGCAGGCTTATTCAAATTATTGAATTGTTTTTAATTGTAAGTTGCATAAATGTGCATAATAATGCTGCATGTCTATTATTCTTTTGTTCATTTCATGGATTCTTAAAACTTTAAACATGAATAAGGAATAAGACTGATTTATTTTTCCTAATCCTATAGCTCGAGTACCAAATAACGTGAATTTGTACATGATACGAATTTTTTAGTCCATTTGAATTTATAATTATTGCTTGCAAGTAAATGAAAATGCAAGTGGCGCATACAAAAACGAATTTAGTATAAATTATATTTTATTAGTGGAATTATTGTCAAATCAGGTCATTAATAAAGTTGTATGGAAAGTAAATAAGATATACTCTGATATCTATATAAGTTTGTTTAATTTCCACAAATAAACTTTTAGTATGTTCTATATTTTTGGTCAATACATATTGATCTGTTTATACTTTACATGTACTTTGAGAAATTTCAAGAACTACATTGTAATAAATTACTGAATGGAACCATAGTATACTTCACATATATTCTGTTCCAAAATGTTTTTAAAATTAATTATTTAATAAGCAATGAATATTATTATTTAATTTTCACAGTGAAAGTATACATTCTCTCTAATAGTTATATTTAGATTCTTTTTAATATTAACAATATTTGTCTAAAATTTTGTTTTTCAATAAGCTCTTTTGTACTGATGACAAGAGGCATACAAAACATTTGGTCAAAAATAGAAACACACAGTAGCTTTAAAAATGGAAATGTATACAATTTATTAACTAAGGTTACATATGTAGTTTATCAACTCATTTGTGAACTAGAAACTTTATTCCAGAGTTCCTTCCAGAAATACAAGGGCATCAACGTTTTCAATGGCACTTTCCACATCACGCTTTTGCACAGTCTTCTTTTTTGTTTGTACAGTATATTTATAAGCTTCCTTTGCCAGGGAGTCTATGAACAATTCCTAAAAAAAAACAGTTATTCTAATTGTTATGCAAGATCTGTGAAAAGTTCACTTGTTCCGCTTACTGTTGACTTTGTTATTAAAAAAATAGCCTCTTGATTAACCAAGTTAACATCAGGATCCATTTTGACAATGTGTCTAACTCTGCCAAGAGGTAGCCTCACTAATTTCTCTTTTTGCTCTTCATCCCCATGAGATATATTTTCAGTTTCTTCTTGAGAATCCTGCGAATTTTCACCGGCTGTACTTACAGCACTTTCATTCAATTCATTTTCACTTGTAAAGTCATCAATCACTGGGGTTGTCATACTTCAACAGCTGTCAAACAGAAACTATCGGTTTTTTGCACAATATTTTCCTCTTTTCTGCGTTCAGGTTATCAATTTCGTGTAAATCTGTAGGTTGAACTGCAGAACAAAAACAGAGATATAATCATAAAACATATGACTGCTCTTTGCAGATCGCATGTCGAATTCTCATGCGAACGATATACGTATGACAATGTATCGATAACTTTCTTAATAGATGTTTAACATACATTAAGCTTATAAGTTAAGAGATATTAAAAGTTAAAGTGCATAATATTCTGTAATATATGTGGACAATCAATTCGAATCTACAATGAATTAATAAAATTGTATTCTTGTTTTGAATGTCGTATTGCAAAGGAATATTCATTGGCTAGAAAACATCTTTTGGGTCATCTCATTTTGGAATTGGGACATGCCAATAATAATGTTTCGGTTGTCACTGGTGGTCGCCTCTTGGTACTCATGAAAATGTTTGGATGATGTTGGAGTTGCCGAAGCTGCTTAGTTTTTATTCGTCATTTTATATAGTGCATTCGGTGGCCGATAGGAAGAAGGTTATTTCAGGAAATATGAAAGTAGTGAAAGACGCGACGTGATCAAGATACCAGCATCGTTGCTAACAACCTTGGATACAGATTACAAAACAATGATGGTGCCGGTGATATTTTAGGTTAAATTTGTGTAATTGTGTATAAATCAGTGTGATTAGTGTTCTGAAAATGGACAATAGGATCGCGATCTGTGATCCAGACGAGGATGAAGTAAATAATGAATTATTTGGTGATATTGAGCCGGTTACTTGGGTGAACGACGATACCAACTATGACCTAGACGAGATTAACATGGCCTTCCACAGGGTGGATTCCCATCAGATTATATATGAAGAAAAAAAAAAGAAATGTAAATTAATTGGTAAATATGTCATGGGAGATTTACTTGGAGAAGGCAGTTATGGGAAAGTGAAGGAAATGCTAGACTCAGAAACCCTGTGCAGAAGAGCTGTCAAGATCTTAAAGAAAAAGAAACTTCGTAGGATACCGAATGGGGAAATTAATGTTCAACGGTATGATATTACGAAATTGAATTTATTTTTAAATTATATATATATATTCTGTTAATCTTTACATGTGACACAACGAATCACTATTGACTGACCACAGTAGAAGCTGCATACTTTTATCTCACTATACTTATCTAACTATACCATTTACAGTTTTTCATTGTAGTTAATTTTTTTCTAAATGATTTAAGCTTAATATTTCTGATATATTCTATTGACCAAATTAAGATTTATTGTTGTTTTTAATTGCATTGATATTATTATCTGCTGATAATGTTGTGCTTAACTTGTATTTATGCTTCATTTCAAATTTCTGATAAGGAGCTGATGCTTTAAAATAAATGTTTGTAAAATGATTTAACAGGGAAATACAGCTGTTAAGAACATTAAAACATAAAAATGTTATTGATCTTGTGGATGTCCTATACAATGATGAAAAAGAAAAAATGTATCTAGTTATGGAATTTTGTGTTGGAGGACTACAGGTACATGGATTATCAAAATTCCTTTTACTAACATTATTAATATTTAGAATTGCAGTATTTTTTAATTTTAATGGTTTAATATTTCAACATTTTAAACACAAATTCTTAAAGTAAACGAGTAGCGAGGATATTACAAATAGGTGACCTTTCGAAATTCTTTTGTTATATATATGTCCAATATATATATATATATATATATATATATATATGTCATACTATGCATATAAGATATAAATATTATTTTTTATAATTCAATTATCTTGCATGGGATTAACAAAACATAGATGTCTATTTATTAGAGTTTTTACAGGATATGCTGGAAAGTATGCCGCACAAAAAATTTCCCCTTTGGCAAGCACATGGTTATTTCTGTCAGTTGATAGATGGTTTGGAGTATCTTCATAGCAAGGGAATCGTTCATAAAGATATAAAACCAGGAAATTTATTATTAACGCTTGATGGTACCTTGAAAATAAGTGACCTTGGTGTTGCAGAGGTAGGGTTTCCAGGGACATTTTTACTCGTACTACGAAATCAGAGTATTTATTGATGTTTGATAATCTGCATTTTCCAAAAATAGGCATTAGATATGTTTGCCAAAGATGACACGTGTATGACAGGACAAGGTTCTCCAGCATTTCAACCACCAGAGATTGCTAATGGATGTGAAACCTTTGCAGGTTTTAAGGTGGATATTTGGAGCAGTGGCGTGACGTTGTGAGTTCAATTTAAAAAAAAAATGATATCATTTTGTGACCTTAATTCATCTACAAAATGTTTTATGAATCTCAAAAGTATGTCACTTATTCCATGGTGCGAATCATAATTTGTTATAACAACATTTATGTTTATCACATATGACCTTAACTTTAATTTAACTCTTAAATAAGTATGCTAATTGCTATGTGCACAATCACTTCTGTTTACATACATTTAGTGGAATACGACTCAGAAGCATCAATAATAAGCATTATGTTTAATGAAAAACTATAAATGATCAAAGGGTGTATGTTACAATGTGTCATATTATATAAATTTTTTTTCAGATACAACATAACGACGGGAGAATATCCATTCGAAGGAGATAATATTTATAAATTATATGAAAATATTGGGAAAGGTGAATATACAATACCTGCAGAGGTAGAAGATCCATTGAAATCGCTTCTACAAGGAATGCTGCAAAAAGACATAGATCAGAGATTTACACTACAACAGATCAGACAGCACCCATGGACTATATGTAGACCTCCGAAAACATTAGAAGAAGTGCCCATACCTCCTCTCAGAGGAGACGAATGGCACACCATGACTGTACTGCCGTACCTGATGGAACATCATTATGGAGTAGATAATGATCCTACGTATTATACTGAACATCAACTCAACGGTATGTATATTACTTAATTAACAGTCGTTACTTTAATGTTATAGAGGTTGGTCAACAGTATTAATTAAGTTATAAAAAATAATTTTTGTGGCAAATTGAAGATGCAGTTATTTGAAATATTCATACGTTAATTTGAAAAACTTTAATCAATATCCCCCATTTTCTAAAAGCATTGCAAGCCTCGCCTATTTTTGTGTATTAAACCCGCGTGGGATTACGTCATCACCCAAATTCATCTTGCACGATACTTAACAGTCATAAAATAATAGTTTGCTGCTTATTATTTTATACCAAAGAAAAAACAGTTTTTATTTTATGTTATTCTTTTAATTGGCTAGATTCATGTGAATCGCTAGTGAGTCCAGATTGGTGGTCTCGCTATGACCGGTAAGTCATAGGTTGTCATAGTTATAAGCTCGCAGAGTGTGCATTCTACATTGGCACTAACAAAGTAAGAAACTTTGAAGAGTTAGAATTGAAGTCACTGTTTAAAGTGAAATACAGGTTTTGCTTTTCAGATCTAAAACGAGATACTGAAAGTTCATTTTCGAACCGTCTTCTAATATTATTATCGAAAACATGCATCATGCTATAAAAAAGATATTCTCATATTCTTAGTTTGGATTAGACTGTCATATATCGGTATTACTTTACCGCGGATTAGACCTCATGATATCCCCTATTCTTGATGGTATTAATACTACATCAGAATTTCTATTAACATATTAATTACTTTCTTTGTGATGCTATTAATCGCACAATCTGTCGAATTTCCATCCATTTTGTATCTGCAAGTTTCGCATTTCTTGAATGGGTTTATGATTACATAACTAATCAACAAATTAATCCGCGATTTATATTACTATCTGAAATTTAAATCGATAATGATGTAAAATTGGTTAACTTTTCAAGGATTGTGTATTTATCCTGTATTTATGTATTCAGCAAACAATACTCCTGAATACATGTGCTACATTTGCTATACATAAAGGTATTATCGTAGTTACTAGTGTCACAGATCTTTTAATATTTTTAGAGGAAAGAAAGCTCCAAGAAATAGATCGGACAAGTGGGGAACAGAAGAATGCCTGCAACAGCCATTATAACAAACACATTACAAATCATGGTAAACGAAGGTGGCGCAAGCCAACTTCATGTATTAGTGTTAAGAAATTTCCGTCATGTAAACCATCATGATTCAAATCCTTACCACATCTGCTTGTTCTTACATAATATTACTGACTGTGTCAGTCAATATGTTTTCTCTATGAGGGAGATAACTGAAAGCTTGATATGCTGGAAAAGTGCTGAATACTACGAAACATAATACAGTCATAGAACGACTCGATTATAAATCTTTTGAGCTATTTTGTTCAAATGCATTTTATATAAACGTTTGTGATATTAATGTTAAATAGTTGTAGTAAAGAATGTATTACATTCTACAAATTGATGGTCTAACGAAAACCCTATCTATGATTGACATGATACTTCATTTCATAAGACACAATTAATTATTAATTGTGATTATACCAATTAGCATGATACTTTCAAATACCTATAAACTTAAAGGAGAATGAGACAAGATCGCATTATTTAAATTTTACTTCATTCTGTAATTGTCCGTCTCTAAGCAATGCTTTTATTATAAATTTTGCATCAAGTACTTCGACCACAAGTATGCCAATATAATTTCAAAATCTTCAAACGTCTTCAATATTCTATTGAGCATTTATGCCAATTCGCAACTTATCTATTATGCTCAAATATTAGCTCAGAATGCTGTTACGATCTCAAAAATGTTGTTGTTTGGTATCCAGCACTCTTTCCTTTCTTTCTCGTTTATCTTTATAGTATCGTATCTTCATCACTATACCCATTTAACTTCAAAATCCTCTTTTCTTTAATAACATATCTAACATTAATCAACGTTTTCATTAAGTTTCATTGTTTTCTGCAAATAGCTCATTAATTGCAGAGGATGTCTAATTTACTGTACTAATTATTTACAGACGTTATAAAGCTCACATATTTTTTCTCAAAGATATTGTAAATGATCTAAGAAAAGGAAAAGAGGATGAGATATAACATCGATTATGAATAATTCTTTCTTTCGTCGTGTTTTTACGGAGCACAAATATCACAGAGCCTTAAAAATATATTCTTTCAACAATATTATATCTGAGATTAATACATTAAGCACTCTGAGCTTCGTTTCTATCTAAGGTTTTTGTTTTGGTGTTCACAAGTAGCTGAAAATGTCAGTAAAGCAGTTGAATAGTAGACGTGAACTGTTCTCCAGCGAAACGCAACACACAGTATAGTTTTTTTGTGAAAATGAATCGATTATGGTGCTTAATAATTTTTACTGCCAAACACTGCGTGCACACCGAAAACTTTTAGACACCTTAAAAGGAACTCAGAGTAGTTCAAGGCAAAAAAATAAATGTTCAGATAAAAATTCAAGATACGTCACTGCGGACTAAAAATAGCATACTTGGCACTCTGGCACTCTCTCAATTCAAAATATTTTTAGTAAAATTGTGATGTTTTATGAATGTCAAGAAGAAGAATATAGAAGGGACATTACTCAATTTGTACAATATAATTGTATGCAACTTAAGATATGACTTTTATATTAAATTATAGATGACCAAACATTTTGCCATGTTGTTTGCTGTTCTATTTTGTGGTAACACTGTGCGTCTATTAATTTATGAATATATTTAATTGTATAAAGATCGTTAGTCGATAATTGATCAAAGATGAATGAGGTTTTTGTACAAATTTTATGTTTAACACTTTACCTCATTTAGCAACGCGATTCGTTAGTAACTATTTAGGATATTAAATCAAAAGTGTTTCTAAAAATAAAGTAACTGTAATAGATTGAAAGATATCTGGTAATTCGAGTCATCAATTTTATTCACAGAAATGGAATAATATCAAATATTATTAATTATCTTACACACTCAATCTCTAGAGGAAATCAGTATAGTAAACATTTCTAATCATTTATTTCATAATAAATATTTAATGTTGCTAACGTTACCAGAATCCTTTCAATTCATATTATTAGTTACAGTGCCAGTGACCAATGCACTTTTATATGACCCATTTTTAGTAATATGAAATTGCCACTAGAAAGACTTTCATTATTCAGCATGATTGTAAAACGCAAATATTACTTTTTGTTAATCTTCAAATTCATTCGACGCATTCATTCAAATTTAAGGATGAGATTCTACTGCATAGTTCATAGAGTTCTATCATGGACTACAATTTATTATTATGTACGTCAGTATTACAGCAGGATGCAACTGTAAGGAAATTATATAACGCTGTATAAAATCCTCAATACATTATAATTATTGGCGGTGAAAATATTTAAACTGTAACTTCGAAACAATGTAAAACTACGGTTACGCCTCTAAAAATATGAAAAACTTAATTGGAAGTCTTAAAATATAATCTAACCAGTTGAAGAGTTGACATTAAAAAAAACCTCAAACTAAGTAATACTAAGTATCAAAAACATGAAAAACTAGTTTTAGGGAATATCCCGTGAATTTTGATTTGATAACCTAATTATTTGTTTGATCCTCTCAGAGTATTTTTTGTGTCAACTCTTTGATTTAATCGAAAAGCATTTGTGAGCTTAATAGCAAGTTTATATGAGATGTGCCATATTGCCGTTCAATCCTGTTACTTAATCAAGTTTATATTTTAACGTAGCATATATAACAGAAATGATAATTGTATGATACCATCATATATAATTGTACACCCATAATTGTCAGGGAAAAAAGGAAGTTGCCGTGCTACTGATTCGAGTGGATGATCGTTCCTTTAGACTTACTGATATACGGTATCGTCTCTACGTGAAGAAAGTAGCACTGTGAAATTTGTCGTTGCGCAAGTACTGATAGACTTGTTTCATCGTGTGAATAGGATGGAGTAAAGAAAATTGTATAAATGTGTATATTCAGTTGTAAATTATAAGAGTTAAGAATCGACAAATTCAAATAAAATTAATATTTTTAATCGTCGTTTAATACATCAAACGAATACCGAGAAAAGACCAGATGACTTTCAAGTCCTTTACGAGCTATGCAAATTTTCCTACCACTTTACATAAAAGGATCTACTGCTCCAATAAGTCATTACACAACATTATGTTTGACAATTTATTTTTTTACACTGATAATATTTTTTAAATACATTCAAAAACATGTACAGCACTAGAACATTCACAACAATATACGAACTACTTTACATGGACCAACGTTTTTTTTCGCAAGTTATCTTAGAATATTTATTATTTTATGCGTCTTAAATTATTTTAATAACGTATTTTAAAAACTGAAGGTTATTTTCGTTATGTTTGTTTTTACTGTAACTCAGTCAAATCAAATAGTTATTAATGATGCTGTTCTATGTCATTGCACGCTCTGAGATCCCTTTACGTTGTTATTGCTATATTATAATACTCATTGAAGACAATATAATTGATACTCTTACACTATCATGAAGAAGATTTATTTTAAATATTTGCATTATGAAATTAAATAAGTTTATTTAGTCTTCTTTGTAGCGAAATTGACTAGCTTCACTGGATGAGCAGTGAATAGATTTCGCTGTTTAGGAATGTGAGAGTAATTCATGCTTGAAGAGCAACAATAAAATACACTTGAGGAATACTTGAATTTCTTATAGAAACAAAAAATTTATCCCCTAACTACACAAATCCGACTATAAGAACATAGACAAGGTGAGATGTGTGAGATCTCAATCTGTAGAGCTGGATTATAAAGCTATTACAGCAAATAGAAGAGCTCAAAAGTAGAGTTTTGCATCGCTCTTCTAGTTTAAATGAATTTAATGGCTAGATATTAAATTATAATTATCTAATAGGTTTTTTAATTCCGTGAAAATTTATGTAAAAACAAATTTGATAAGAGGGCTAAACATAAAATTAGTGCGGTTTTTGAGACCGCGTATGTGTAGTTAAGGGTTAAGAATACATAATATTATTTCTTAATTTTTGAAGACGCGTTAATATACTTTTCTTTTTATAAAGCCAATAAAATGCTAGCATAGAATTAACAGTATTCATATAATAATCGTCATGGAAATTTTTCTCAACAGTTCCTACTGAAGCTTTGGATATATTAAATAAATTTTCATGAATGCTATCTCATCCCTGCATGGAATCTTAATAATTTAAGTAAATATCGACGTTTTGTACCTCGGTTATATGCATGGTTTAATCAACATTCTCTAATTCTAAGTCTTGAAGGTATTTTACCTAGTTGCCTATTTTTCTGTTTCCCCAATGAGAGATATTGACTATAAGTGAATGACTACATAAATAAATAGATTTCCTAATGAAATACCTTTCACTCTAATCCACCTTCCTCTTCTAACGCAGAGAGGAACTTCGGTATTCTGTAACGTGGCTCAATTTGACGTGCCGTGTCAATTAGAGACAGCAGTTGCTTGATTCCAATGAAAATGCTAAAACACAAATACAATTTAAAAGTATGATATTTCTATTTAACCTGGAATAGACGTAATGCGACAAATTATATTAGAGTATGAATCGCATACCGTTTGCCCTTAGTTTTTGAGTGGATGTAAGAGATTTCTTCTTTGGAGAAGAGATCAACTTCTTCTAGGACAGATAGAAGATGATCAGGACTTGATAAGTTGGGTACATGGAGTTTTTTTGGAAAAGCTGACAGCATTCCCATATCCTCCAAAACTTGTCTGTAAGAATAGAAGCATTTTATTGCATAAACTTTTTTGCTATTTAATAGTAATCAATACAAATAAATGAAATGTTTGAATACCTGGAGCCAGTGGTACCAAGGATTAAGAGTTTGCGACGAGGTGGTGGTTTTTTTTGCAACAGGACTAGTAAAGTTTGCAATGTCAAATTAGAGTATCGTGGACCAATGGGACCATAATCTAATAGTCGTTCAATATTATCAACTACAATGCAGCTCAGCTGGGAACGATATGCATCATCGAATACCTGAAAGTCTCAAATATTATGAGCACCCGTTCTCTGTCATTTTTTAAGGCGAGTAGAAAATTGTACATTGAAGTAACATCTTACTTTGCGTATTGATAAACTTTTGGATGATTCTGTAAACCCAACCATATCTTCAGGTGTACAAATCTTAACGAATGGGAAGCCTGAATTTTTAGCAATCTGTGCGGCAAGAGCAGTTTTTCCACTATGCGGCGGACCTTCCAATAGTACTGATACAAGGTTTGAACCTTCTCCATCTCGAGTTTCCTGGATATAGACATCACCAGCTGATAGGATCTCCGCGACAGGTTTGCCCCAATTAATAATACCGCGTTCAAGAATATAATCCAGTGCTTCAGCACTTGCTCCAAAGGCCTGTAAGAATATGTAGAACGAAATTTAACGCTCAGCATTGTATCTTAATATAGGAGATGATATAGGATAAAATCAAACTTACGGGTTTGACATCATTTTCTAATGCGTGGATGAAGTCGTTCTTGCAAACAAGAAGTTTCTCCATAGCACTAGGATCTACTTCCACTTTATTTGAGACTTTGATCAATCTATTTATGGCCGTACTTTGTGCAGCCCTTACAAGACCTTCTAATTCAGCACCGCTAAAGTTCTTCGTTGAGACTGCTAATTCTTTTAAATCAACATCTGGAGCAATCTTTTTGTACTCCCTCATTCTCGATGTATGAATGTTGAGAATTTGGTATCTTCCATCTTCATCTGGTAGACTAATTTCTAATTGTACCTATTCATAATGGTATCAGTAAATAATGATAGTGGTGTATAGGTAAAATGATAAGTCGGACGTGATAGGTCTCTTGTGGTGCTTACTTCCAATCTGCCAGGACGTAGTAGGGCTTCATCAATCATGTCTCTTCTATTAGTCATTCCAATAATTAGAATATTATTCAATTGCTCAACACCATCGATCTTTGACAGCAATTGATTAACAACGGTATCATGAACTCCCGTGTTTCCACCCACGCTACCTCTTGCTTTACAAATAGCATCGATCTCATCAAAAATGATAATATGTAATCCGCTGTTAGGTCCAAGCTAAAAGGTTTACAATTTTAATATAAGAGTATACAATGGAAAAGGATATATGCAATGACTGTTAAAACCCAACTCTTTTCTCTTCTTCCTCAGCATCTGCGAAGAGTCTTCTAATATTAGCTTCACTTTCACCCACATACTTGTCTAAGATTTGAGGGCCATTTACAATTTTAGGTTCCCTTGCATTTAACATAGTGCCAATTTGCCTGGCTAGTAGAGTCTTTCCAGTTCCTGGTGGCCCATATAACAAAATACCCTTGACATGCTTGCAGCCCAGCTGCACAGCTATTTCTGGTGGAAGAACTCGAGAGGCGAAAGCTCTCCTGAAGATGGAACTAAACTCTTTGTCCAGACCACCAATACCCATCTTTTCAAAGTTCCAGTCAGGATTGATAATTGATTGACGCATAATTTTGCCTTTAGCCGCTCCAATGAGGTTCAAACTTGAATTTTCAGCTTTTTCAAATTGTATTACGGTATCACCCAAACAGCGCCCCATACGTGTTTTCCTTGGAGTAGTATCTTGTCCTGATTTGAGGGCTGAAATATCAACAGCTTCTAAACTTTTGACAACTAAGCCAAGCATCTTTTTGTCTTGAAACTGAAATGCTAACTGCTGTCCTATAGTAAATGCCTGTCCTGAGAATTGTAGTAAAAATTCTTTGGCCATCTGTTCTGTATCATATGGCTCTAACGTGGTCCTGAAATATATTTTCCTTTTTGTAGCAATCTAGTGAAACTGGAATTATAAATATTCAAATAAGTGCTCACACTCTCTTTTGTAAAAAATCAGCCTCCAATACAATGGTACACAGAAACTCTGAGCTAGATGTAGGGTCAAAATGATATGGTCGTACTTCAATATCTTGATTGAGGGATAGCATAGCCCACTTTCTTTGGGGCAAGCTAAATCCAACTGATCCTCTGGCTATATCCGGGTGAGCTTTCACCGTAAACACAAAGTGTTGATTTGGACCAGTGGTCACCTCAATATGTCTGAAGAAAACATAATGAAATATATTCTATGTTAAAAAAAGATATAACACATGTCATTTATTTGAAATTTAAATAAAGATGGTATCACTATAATAGTCCATAGATTTCAATGATTTATTTAAAAAATGTAATAGATAAAAAATAAATATGTAACAGTACAAATCAATAAAAAAAAAAAGTGCAAAAATAGCAAAGCACCTATTTTTTTTAAATTATTAGTTATATATGAATATGTTTCCATAAAAATTTTGAAAGTACAATACTAAGTACTCACTTAACATCATCAGGAAAGTCATCACGATTGATGACAGCGCAGTTGGAGAGACTGAGCTCGTCCGTAGGACATTTTGATGCTCGCATCCTCTATAGTAATGTAAAGTGCAAATAAATGCACAATTTAAAAATTAATCGCATTATAGATAATATTGAATGAGATATGTGATAGGCTTGCAGAAAGAATTATCGATTCACTGACAATATTCCGTAGGGATACGCCTTAACTTTATTTATAAGTGTTATAGACTTTATGATATCAATGCATGAATGCAGAATTACCTTTTGCAGATTCTTAGCTTTCATTTCATTAACAAACTTACCATTCCTGACATTTTTTGACAGAACTGGCTTCTGCTTCTTCTTCTTCACTGCGGTCTCGACCTAGCTTTACTTGAAAATTGGTAAGTCCGTAGTCCCAGCATAAGCATATGAGTGGCAGTGGCGACAGTATGCACACTATTGGTCGGTGATAGTTTGCACCTTTTCTGGACCAATAGCGTACTGACTTTTACCAACTCTACTACATTGCGTTCTGTCAGTGCATTCAATACAAACCACCTCTATATACTCCGATATATATATATATACACTATAATGTAATTATAGTAATTTGTAGTAAATCCTTTTTATTTATATCAACAAACATTTTTTACACGTATTATTTTTCAGGTGCAGCTGTAATCAGTGTGTCCTACTGTTTTTAATGATCGTACATGCATGATTCTTGGTTTGATAACTGCTTTTATGGAACTATTGATTATGCATCGTATAGGTTAAAATTAAAACTAGCAATAGGAGGTATTGATTGGCATTATTACATTATTGAATTATAATTGAATACGTTTAGCTTATATTAAAATACGTCGTTCAAAGTATTATTTGTAAAAGTTATTTAACAATGCTTAATACATGTTTTTTATTATTTTGCAATCCTAAATATTGCCAATGTGGTTAGAATTGTTGATAATAATTAAAAATTTATAGGTTTGAGAAAATAAGGAAAAAATGGACAGAGCTAAAACAGGAATTGGCCGTGGTGCAAAGAATAAAATTGCTCAACATCCGTCAGATCTGTTTGCTCTTGGCTCCAAAAGTAGCCGTGGTGAAGCATCGGACACCAAGAGACCTGGAGTTATTCATGGCAAACCAGGACCAAGTTCCACTACCCCAGGTAAACTTATTTTTTATTTATACACAACCATCTAACGATTTTTTCTGGATTTTTATACTTTCATAACAATAGCATATTACAAATTAAAATACTTATAAAAGAGTAAATGTAGTAATATTCTAAACTATATAGCAAATTGATATATTTTAATAATCAATTGATTACTTCAGCTTGAAGTACTGGCTTCTGCAATATCAGATAATTCGTGCAGTGGTATTTCATCTTTGATTAATTTTACTACATCTGGAACCTTTGTACAGTAATCTAATAATCTTTTGTATGCCTCACTACTTTTCCACTTATTCTCATGATCATGATTTTTATTGAACTTTGACAGAGTCAAATGAAGTTTCCCTAAGTAGTAGTACACTTTTAAAATATAAGCTACACTGTTGTCTGGAAAGGTTTCTGGCATTTTTTGCGTCTCGATATCAATATACGTATTCAAATATCTTTCATAATAATCTATTGCTTGCATTCCATATTCATTTATTTTTGACAGAATAGATTCAGGTATAAGTCTCATAGATGCATTACTTACTACCAAGATTTCTAACATTTGATTGTAAGTGAATCCCAATTCACGCCAAACTGTTCGGTAGATCAGGACTTCCTCAGGATAATCTATTTCTTCCAAGTGTAAAAAACATTCAATTCTCTCTTTATGTATTGTAATTTTATTTTCATTGTCTTCCTCAAAGATAGTTAAGGCTGCCATTATCTGTGTGAAACTTAATATGATGGCTATATAGTCGCATGATGGTCTTTTAAAGTTACATTGCATCTTAGCAATTCTTAGCCACTGTTGTAGATTAAGAAATAACGTCCAAATATCAGGATAATCATGAGATAGTTTTCTCATACTTTTATTGCTAGACATATTAGTACTCTCAGGTAGAAAATGGCTCAAATCGAGTGATGCTTCCATGATGATCATAGCAACAACGTATGCCTTGTCAATTTTTATTTGCTTGAGATAAGCACACAATCCACATTGCGATTGAGGAATAACGTGAGGTAACCTATGTGTGGTAACACAAAATAATGAGATTCCATGACTAATCCATTCTAGAATGTACCTAAATCTTTTTTCCTTTGCCTGTGTAAAACATCCCATAGTATATATAATCTCCAATTCTGTTCCATAATATTCCAATATCCACAGAGCAGCATTTTTATTATGAATCAGGAAGCTGGAATCACTGTCGCAATTTTCCGTAAAATAATTGTGGAAGAAGCCCGCCCGCATAACGGCATGAATATTTGATGAATCTATGAAACTGATTATAGTTTTGAGTCCACCATGAAACGACAAGACACTCTTCATTTTGGCGTGTTGCTTTGTATACAGGGACGTGAGAAGTAATGCAATTTTAATTTGATATTGTCGCAGTACCTCCATTGTGTCGATATCTTCGTATATGCCAAATAAATTTAAAATACTGATCGGAGCTGTAAAATGGTCTCTATTAGCCAAAAAGTAATCATCGCAGAACCTCTCGGCTTTACATAAATAAGCAATTTGTTCATGTATATCTGAATGGACCATCTTTAATTTGAGAAATGCTTGTACTGCTATGAGTATTATCTCAGGCAACATTTCATTATGTTTTATAATCTCTAAGCATTGGTGTAAATGTTGAACGCCAGTCGCATTATATTCTGCAATTCTTGAAATGTCTCCAAAATGCAAATGGATTACGGCGAGCATAGCCTTCAGCCGATTTACATCATTCTCAATTAGATTTTGCTTCGAAATGCCAGTAATCATTGTTTTTAAATCATTTAGTAAAGTAGCTGCTGAGTACTTTTTCGTTAGAATGGATTCATCAGTATCTTCTCTAAGTTCAACATTTAACAAGTCGTTTATCCTTTTATATTTTAATGCCAACACTGAGAGAGTTGTTGGATCTAAAGCGCGTAGCGCCATATCGTGTTTCTCACAACTCTCCTGAAGGTATAGAATGTTGTGATTAGTATCTATAAATTCAGAAATATGTCGGGCATCAGTCTCCAAATACTGTTTTTATAATATTAAATTACACAAATACACAGATACTTACTACTGTTCTGTTACACAAAATTGTTCACACATTAAAATAATTAACATATTGGACTATTTTATGACACACTCCACGATAGCTTGACGATTTTCTAATTTGTAATGATTTAATCATCAGACACAGGTCGTTTCGTCAGGTATGCCTAGGTCATTAGAATATTTACTTTTATAATTGACGAGCGAGTCTCGCAAATATTACATATTTTTGAAATTGACTAGTCGCCTAACGTCTTTTTTCATGTCAAATCCAAGGAATGGATTGTCTTCTTGAGAAATATTAAAAGAAAAATTAATTCGTACATTTAATTTTCAATTTCTAGAACAAAGAATTAGCCCAAGAGTCCCCAACCAAAACTCATCCCTTGAACTTCTCTTAATGTTAATTTAGGGTAATGCAATTGCGATTTTTTTTACTCAGGTACAGATCGCAAGAAAGAAGCGCCGGCTGCGCTTCAGTCATTAATTCCTGCAAAAAAGCCAAAACTCGCGACGCATATCTCTCATCCTCGACCTCCATTATCAAACGCAGAAGCATGGGAAGTAGTAGCAATAGATTGCGACCCTGCCGATCTTGTTCCAATGGTTCTTGAGGCAAGTGACAACGACGAAGGAGACAAAGTGGTTGGCATAATTTGTGGGGCCATAAAAACTCTCAAGAATCAAAGATGGAAACCTGATACTCTAATTTACATGGGATTGATGTATTTAGCGAAGATTCGTCCATCGATCTTTTCCAACGATTGCATTCTCCACGCTCTGTCTTCCCTTCTAAAGCGCGACCAGTCTCATAACTTTAAGAGCAAAGGGAATCCACTGGTACCAGTTCTTGCTGCGAATTTATTGATGCGAGGTTTTCATGACAAGAAAAATTGGCCAGACATCTTTGTTAAGGTATATTTATTCACATTAAATTATTCACAGAAACAAATTATTATCAATGAAATAATAATACGTTCGTATGAATTTTATTCAGCTATATATTGAGGATGCACTGGGTGAGAGAGTTTGGGTTGATCATGAAGAATGCAAAGGTTTTGTCGATAATATTTTAACTGGCTTCGGTACAAGACAGCCACCGAAAAGTACACTACAACCGGAGTTGCCAGTTTCGACTCCAAGGGATTGTCACAGTCCATCCACATTAGAGGATGACGACTCGGGTACTTCGACCGTACAGTTTTCTGGTGACAAGGAGAAATCTGATTTTCCAGTGGTACCAAGATACGCCGAGTGTATTGAGGTCATTGAGCTGATAGTATTGGAAGCTATAAAAGAACAATTAAATAGAAGACAACCCGAATCGA
The DNA here is from genome assembly GCA_030142595.1 of Trachelus iudaicus. Classification (NCBI taxonomy): domain Eukaryota; kingdom Metazoa; phylum Arthropoda; class Insecta; order Hymenoptera; family Cephidae; genus Trachelus; species Trachelus iudaicus. The sequence goes on from JARQTH010000626.1 coordinate 196,383, forward strand.
TAACTAGAAATTTCTTGAGATTGCTTTCGTCAGCATGCGGTTTCGTTGAGATTAGAAATATTGCCATTCCACGATTAGAAGTGTGGCTGCACAATCCTAAATTGATGAGGCCAGCCCAGGAACTTCTGAGTTACGTCTGTTATAACTGCACTACGCATACCCAAAGAGATGTTGAAGTCATAAGTCAGTTGGTCAAGATGAGACTCAAAACCAAACCGGTAATCAACTTGTATCTAAATGGTGTGAAGGAACTAATCGGTTTACATCCAGAAAATCTCTCGACGATTTTAAAGCACACAATTTATAATGAATTGTCAAACGCACGGAATCCAAATAATATGTCGATGCTGGCAGTTATGTTTCAAACCTCGCCAGAACCAACGGCTAAATTACTCGCAGAAATATTCCAAGATGTATTAATGAATCGTGAGGATTATTTACGACCTTTGCGTGCACTGTTGAGAGAAATTGTACGTGTCTGCCGACACGATATTAATTTGATGGTCTTTGCGCGAACGTTAATGTCCAATAGACAGGACATAGCTCAGCAGTTACTCAACTTTGACTTCAAAGAGCGAGTCTTTATGTCGATAACTGATCTATTGTGTCTGTGTATGTTCTTAGCGATAAGTCAGCAAGTTAAGGATGCTGCTACACTGGTACAGAGAGGTGATAAAAAGGATGTAGCTGTTTTACATCAATTTCAAAATTTAGTTTCCAGTATACAACACGAGGCTGTGATGTGGCTTCAAAACGTAGTCCAACAAATGTATGGAATTGGAAGAAATGAGTTGCTTCATGCATTGCACAAGATTTTATTGTTAGAAACTCCTGATCAATATTACAAATTGGACAATTGGCCTGGTGAATCGGAAAGAGTACTCTTTATGCGTCTGGTGTCCGAAGTGCCATTATTACAGACTACACTGTTCAGACTGCTTCTAATAGGATACTCCAAAGACAATGGTATCACCCATTCTGAGACATTAGAACTAACTGATCAATTAATACGAAGAGCAGCAGCTATTTCGTCAGAGAGCTTCCCTATGTTACAAGCTGATAAAATAGAAATGATTGAACTTATTTTTAATCTAAGTGTATATCAGCCCCCTGGATCTATCAATATACCGACAGATTACGTACCCCCAAGTTTGGCTATATCAAATTTATATTGGAAAGGTTGGATAATGGTGTTAATGCTAGCAGCGCACAATCCTTCTACTATTGGTGCATTTGCATGGAAAAGATATCCTATTTTGAGCACCCTTATGGAAATGTGTATTACAAATCATTTTTCATATCCACCCCCTACCATGGCTCTACCTGAGGTAATTGAACAAGAGCGAGCAAAGGAAATGCAAGTCGAGGCAATAGAAAAACAAGAAATACTTGAGTATGAAACTCACCTCGCAGCAGCATCTACTAGGATGCAAATATCTGAACAAAACAGTTTGTTGCTTTCCCAACTGATAACTATGGACCCAACTGGTATTGCTAGAAGACCTCCACCAGCTGTCTTGGAGCAAATTCAAGCTTTGAACGTCTCTCATCGGCTTGGACATCTACTCTGTCGCTCAAGAAAACCTGATTTCTTATTGGACATTATTCAAAGGCAACAGCAAAGCTCATCCCAGAGTATGCCATGGCTGGCAGATCTTGTGCAAAATAGCGAGAGCGCTCTTAGTCAATTGCCAGTTCAGTGTCTCTGTGAATTTTTATTATCAACCACTCCCCAAGCTGTTGAGAAACAACCCAGAACACAGCAATTACTTGCTCATCTTCAGACGCTGCTAACTGATCCGAACCAAGATCATCATCGGGCTTTTGAAGTATTAGAGTACTTCATGAGACGGTTGAGCTGTCAGCAAAGCAGTAGTAGAGTTCAAGCCATAGCTGGTTTAAAAATGGTCCTTGGACCGATTCCTCTTGAAGATGAAAGTATGGAAGTGGAAGGAGAGAATGATAGGTACGTACATTATTTTTTGCAAGATATATAATATTACTATATGATAACCTTAACATTTTATGTTACAGAGAAGTCTGGTTGCTCCGAAAATTACCAACTATTCCTCATTTCGTCTCAATACGTTCAATGGTTTCTACTGCTCTACGCAGTGCTTGTCAGATAGAGAACTCTCCAGATCTAATTCGCGCGTACATCTTTTACCTTGCTGCACATAGTCTCGATGATGATCTTCCTGATTTAATTGATCTGTCGAATGAGATTTCACAATTGGTAGTAGAACGTAGTACCATTATCGCTGCTATACTTCCACAGCCTGATAACGAATCACAATTAGCAAAGCAGACATTGCATGCATTTATGGTAATCTTCTGTAATTATCTTCAAAAAGTACGTGCTCCCAGAGGAGAGGGTTATACGTGGTCTGAGAGTCAAGATCAAATTTTACTGCAATGGAGTACGGGAGAGGAATGTACAATGCATATACTAGCTGTTCATGCTATGATCATTTTATTGACGTATGACTCTTCGAATGACGAGGAATTGTTTAACGAGCTACTAGAAACATGGTTTCCTGAAACCGCTGACCCACCAAAGGCGTTCCTTGTGGACACTAGCGAGGAAGCTCTCTTAATACCTGACTGGTTAAAGCTCAGAATGATAAGAAGCAATGTTCCCAGATTGGTTGATGCAGCTTTAAAAGATTTGGAACCACAACAATTGGTATTGTTCATTCAAAGTTTCGGTATACCTGTTTCTTCGATGAGCAAATTATTACATACGCTAGACGGGGCTGTACAAATTGATCCTGGTTCCGTGGGTGAAGCTGTTCTAGATAAAACCTACATGGCCCAATTGGTTAAGGTGCAACATCGCCGTGGTGCGACTGGTGGTTTGGTATTTGTACAGGTTTTACAATTGTTGGAACCACAGTTACCCGATGAAAATCCACTAGTTGTAGGAAAACTTCAAGAAACTCTACCACCGACAGCCATGGTACAAAAACAATCCGTGATACAGTGCTCGGTAAAGACAGATGTTCCACATCTTATTAACAGATTGTTTATTGAAAGTATACCAATCAATCAAAAAATGGATGCCTATCGACGGTTGCATAAGACTCTCGCAAAGGATTTGCAAAAATCTGCCAAAGAAAGCGGTGCTGTTGTTCTGGCGATTCAGCATATTTGCAGCGTCTTAAGTTCAATGCAAGTTAAACAGTTTTTGGCCTCTCTAGTGCATATACCCCAATACTCCTGCACTCTTATGCGAGTCATTTTATTGCCTTTGAAGAAACCATCAACATCGAAACAAGTTGTTGAACTTGCAAGGAATATGTGCTTAAATTTAATATCATTAATTGGCGATGTGAAAGCACCAGTGTTATCGATCCTGAGAGACTTTGCTAATATGCATTTGACGAAAGCTCAAAAGCGGAAGGAACTGGTTGTCTTGACACAGAATCGCGAGCCGCAGGAAATTTTGGAGAATACGGATTCTTTGAATTTGGAAAGAGTAGGTCGCAAGTTGCTGGATGTTTCCCTTAAACAACAGAAGAATGATGTTCTTGTTGAAGCAATGGCAAAATTGTTGGTATCCGACAGTAATGAGGGTGTCGTGAAACGCAGGACAGGTTTACTGATAGACTGGCTGGCTTCCGTCGAACCAGAACTAATTGGAACTTGCCCTAATCTACAGATGAAACTTTTGTTTGGAAAAACGAAAATCCATATAAAAATCGATGAAAGTATTGTTAGTTCTCATTCGTGCAGACCATATTTCTTGACGCTGCTGACGCACAGAGCAAGCTGGGCTACTTTGTATAAATGCGTGGGTCATCTATTAGATAAGTGTGACCACGAGTGAGTATTCAATCAAATATGTATAGATCACTGAAAAATTTTGTATTATATTTATAAGAATAAATTTTCAGATACGATCCTACTGCTGTCTTAGACTTTCTGTGGGCTCTGACATGCAATCCGAAACTTTGGCAAGGGCGAGATAAATTTACCCCAAAGCATTACGTGCCGGAAAATATTTTACTTCTGTCTGAGCAACAGCTACTGAATCTCGTGACGTACTTGGTAACTGAAGGCGTAACTATTTGTAATTGTCGGGACAGAAATATTGCTCTTACACAAATGGAATCACGGCTGGATTTATTATTACATTGCATATCAATAGAAGACAAGCTCACATCTAGTGTTGTCAAATATTTGGCAGTGCAAATGATGGATAATGACAAGTAAATTAAATAATTATGCAATTTAGAATATTGTATTAGTTTTAACAATTTGTATAAATACGTTATTTTTATTTCAGCATACATGCAGATATGGCACAGCAATTTCTTCTGCTTATGTACATGAAAGTGCCTAAAGTAATATGCTATCTCGATACATCTCAAACGAAGAAATTTGTCGCTGGTGCAAAACTTACTGACTGGACGGGTTCTGTATTGGATTGCATGAGTCATTTTTTACTGACCGCCTTAGCAGCAACGCCTCGACAAAAGTCTTGGCATTCCAAATCTCAAGAGTTTGAATTATGCGCTAGAAAGATGGCTGCGGTGCATCCTATTCTCGTTTTACGTCAACTTCCTATGCTATCGTCATCACTGAAGGGTAGATGTTATGTAGAGTTTAGCCAATTTCGATCTGGATTTCACTTGCATCTTTTTGTACAAGTCATGGGACTGTTGGAATTGCTGCAGCCTCATTTGTTTAATGAAGAACATAAAACGTCCTTGGAGGACACCTTAGAGAATTACTTTCAGTGCTTCCAAAATTATGGACCGATAAAGGAGCTGGTGCCACTTTTGAATAGATTTGTAAGTTTGCTACAAGCTTATATCTCTCATGCCGCACAGAGGGCTTTAAAGTATCTACAGAGACATGCCAATGTGCTTCAGTAAGTATTTCATTCCTAACTTGATAAAGAATTTTATGTGCACATATAAAATAATTAAATCGTTCTCCTGTTCACAGTGAATTACAGATGCAACATCCTGGTTTAATAAGTTTACGGACTCTCATGTCAGGAATTCCTGTTCCAAGAGAAGGCGAGGATGGAGAAGAAGTATTAGTCACAGTCGCTCCTACACCTCCACCTCCAGAACCCATTGTGCCACAACATTGGCCAGCACTGCTTGCTACACTTACTAAACTTCATGGAGAAGGTATGTTTATGGTTATTATTATTGTTTACTTTTTAGAGATTGTGAGCTTATCAATTTTCTTTACTTCTGATAGATGTATTTATGGCTCTTCAAGAAATTGAACACTTGTCATCGCGTAAGCCTTCCGTATTGGAACCTGTGATAGATAATATTGCTGAATTACTTATGTCTCCACAAGGCAACATACGAACATTGGCTCATACATTGCTTGCCAGGGCTTTGAAGCACCGACCAGTACCAAATCTTAATATATTATCTGCTTTTCAAAGATGCCTTGATAGTCCTAGAGCAGACGTTCTCATGTCAGCTCTTGATAGGTTACCAGATATGGTTTTGTGTATGCAAGGTAATCCTTTAAACTCGATATATTCTTATTGACTGGTTATTTGTGATATCGAATTTCTAAAATATATTACACTTTTTCAGAACACGCTTTACCGTTAATGCAGAAAGTATTTGAACTTGGAGTGAACTCTAACGTGAACACTATTCCTCATATTAATAAGAGCATTACTTTACTAAATATTCAACAGGGTTGTTAACTGTTAAATGCACATTAAATACATTTTTGTATAAAGTATCACAATTCATAAGTGCTGAAAATAGAAAATAAAAATACATTTGAGATAATATGGCTCATGTATATATTTATACATATTCACTTACATCTGATTTTCTCTTAAAATAGGAAATATTTATACAAAATCTCTTAATAATTTAATCTAAGTTTTGGCACAGAACACATCAAACTTACAAGCTATATGTAATCCATTGAATTATTTGAAAGCCTCAGGCGGAATATCATTGACTGTATAACATTTCATAAATGTATTAATTGCAACGCGAATATCCCATCTGGCATTTTCAAGAAATTTTTGACAATATGCTGTATTCATGGTAGTCAATTCATGTAAAAATCCAAGCAATTGATTCTTTTCGGAAGGACTTAATACAGTGAGCGAAATTTTTGGTGCTTCTCTTGATTCCAATTTTGCAGAATTGTTATCTAGTCCAGTAACATTTGGCGGTGCCATATCAATATGATATTGATCATTGATAATATTGTATTCGTTGTCGACCTTGGCAATCAAAATAAATGTTCTATTAAACGTCATAAGTGGAGGAATAAAATCTTTAAAGTGAAACACTCCTTGCACAGCGATAGCAATGTGACTTTCTCCATAATTTAATAAGTCAACATGAAAGGTTCCAAGATGATGTGTAGTCGGCGGCTGCTTTCTCATCATTGAAATAATTTGCTCTGGACCTTGCAGTAAAAATTCATGGCATTTAGCATAATCGACGAATTTCAATAAATTTCTATTACTCGAAAATACTTTAGCTATTTGTTTGTGATTATAATTAGCTCCACTTCCTAAGGTCATTGAGTAAAATGCATTCTTATCGTAAAGCCCTTTCATGACTATTCGATCATCCTGATCGTATAGAGTAAAGAAATGTCGCACGAATTGTTTTATCAGACCAAATCTTGAAGAATCTCCCAAATAATTACTTTGCATTATTGGAACAAGCTTCCTTTGTACACCGATTAGGATCCCATCTAGCTTTTGCAAATGTCGAAATACATTTCTTACCCCTCGTATATAATCTTCAGGTGATGTATATTTTGTACACAGTGGATTCCCATCCAGCCAGAGTTCCGTTATTTTAAATTCAGAAAAATAACGTAACGAATTAATATCTGTAATTTGGTTATGACGTAGATCCAATTTTGTCAGGTGGTAGTTGAAAAACTTTTCAAACAGTGTAATGCCTTCTAATCCATTCCATCGTAAACTTAATTCTCTAATAGGTAATCGCGTTTCTCGTATGTTGCCCAGAATGCCTACTTTTGCACAGCGTAATACGAAGAGGAGAACTCGGGGTACTGATATCGGACAATATATCGATCCCAATGACTTTTCATTTTGGAAATCATCAAGATTTAATATTTTTTTCACCGACTCATATTTATAATGCAGAGTTTGCGCTATTGATTTATTGGGATTTAAATGTAAATCTTGTATACCAAGGAAACCCAAAACTATGTCGATCTTCAGAATCTGTCCTGTCTTCAGTGTCACAGAGAGATTTTGTTTTACCAAATTTTCTATCACACCTGAGGTACATTTGGTAAGAAACGTTCCTTTGTCATTGTTTTCCACTTTGTACATAACTGGTAATAACACTTCAGGATCACATGCTAATATTATTGCAATAAGTACTTCTTCTTTGTCGTATTTCCCAGCATCAAATACTATAAATTTATGCCAGACATCCGGATGAGATGCTAAAGCAAGATCAGTACTATTGAAGGATGGCTTCAAATGTGTAAGTCGTACAGGCTCCCACGATGTTCTATTTCCCAATACAGTACTCGTCATTGTTTCTCAATATATGTGTTGCACTTCTTTCTTATTATGAAACTTTCTTGCATTTGTCACTCAGAATAATGTCACTATATTGAAAACTTACAGGGCTTCTTATATGTACGTCATATTACAATTCCATATTAAAGGTCCGATAGGTTATAGAAATATAATCTGTAAATAAATCGATTCTGTGAACTATTTCATCATAAAGTATACTTACACGAAATTACCATGCGTTTAAACAACAATTGATAAATTTAAAACAACCTTTGAAACTGAATATTGACACATTTCCCATGTTCAGCCACTAATAAACAAAGAGTTGCCGACATGCAATGATGCTTTTCAGTCACGTGGTTGAATTTATCTACGTTTATCTAATAGATAACAGATTATCTTCAGAACTATCTACAAAAAATACGAAATTCGATAAAGCTTCTATATTTTATTTTCGTAAGAATTTATAAAAATAATACTATAATAAACATTATTTGTAATTTCTAAACCTGCATGCTCGATATAATAATGAATTATAATTTGTACTCTTACAAGAATTACTGTTTATAATCACTGTTCTTTCCGGTTTTTTTTAGAAATTATTTACAGAAAGCTTCAACAGGTATGGCAGATAATCGATATCGATCCATGAAATTAGTAATAGACTTTTTTATATCCCAATAAGTTTCTTCCAAAAATTTACGACACCAATCCTTATTCATTGTAGTGACACTATGCAAAGTTTCAATCATTTTATCCCGTTCCTTAGGACTGAAACATGTAACTTCAAATTCATTGTCGCTATTCTGTTCTTCAGAAATTTCACTAAATTCTTGCGTTAGTGCTTGATCAACGTGGTATTGATCATTGACGATATTATATTCATAATCACTTCCCTCCATCAATACGAATGTTCTATTAAATGAAAACACTCGAGAATTCACATTATCTTCTTTAAATACGCCTTCAACTATTACTACTAGGTGTAGTTCATTGTCGTATATCAAATCGCAACGAAAAGACGCTTTGTCATGTTGTGATCGCGGAAGTTTCCTCAAGGCTTCAAGAATTTTATCAGGTCCTCGAAAAAGTAGCTGATTACTCTTAGCAAAATCTGTTAGTTTCAGTAGATTCCTATTATGTGATATAAATTGGCTCATATTATTTTTGCTAGCCACTGTTGAGGCAACTCCTAGTGTCATTGAATAAAGAGCATCCTTGTGATACAGCCCTTGAAGAACATATCTGTCTTCTTGATCATAAAGTTTGAAGAAGTGTTTAATAAATTGGTTAACGAGATTTCTCATTTTCCAATTTTTAAAATAACTGTTGTAAGTCAGTGGCATTCCTGGTGCTCCTGTGGATACCCCATCTAATTTTGTTATTTGTGGGCAGTACTTTCTAGCAGATTCTATGTACTGGATAGGACTCGAGTAATTCTCGCAGAGTGGATTCCCATCCAACCAGAGCTCTGTTATTGTGAGACTCTTCAGAGGTGTTAATGCCTCCATTCCCAATAGATTGTTGTATCGCAGATCCAACGATTTTAAAAAAGTCAGATTTGAACTTTCGATAGCTGATAAACTGAAGAGCTCGTTCTGTTGCAGATTTAAATGTTCAAATGTAGACAGTGCATTCTTTGCTACCTTTAATACATAACAGAATGTCCGTAACTGAGATAGTGGACAATATACCGTTTTAGATAAGTTCTTGTCATTGTGGAAACGATCCAAATGTAACCTCTTCTTCTTTGAATCGTATCTCTTGTTCAATGCAGCAAGTACTAATGATTGCATGTTAACTTTGAGATCATGAATCGATGCAAATGCTAGAACTATTGTGAGCACCAAAGGATCTCCATATGGATCATTTATAATTAAATTACATCTACACAGTTTATCTAAGGCAGGGCCACAATTACGTGCAATAAAGTAAGTATCTTCTCCACTAACTTGATACGCCACAGGTATCAAATCTGCTGGCTCCACAGTATTTAATATAAGTTTCAAGATGAACTCTTTATCATACTTTGCACCCCGTAGAATTTGTATCTTATGCCACACATCAGGTCGTCCCATTAATGACCTTTCTTGAAACATTGAGCCACCCATTGTAATTTTTATAGCACTCGAGGAATCCAATTGGACCGGAGTTATTGGTATATTGTGCTGCATCTTGTGTTCCTTGTACTATATTATAGTAAACACTATATTTTGATCCCATTAAATGTATAACATAATCCACAAGAAACAATAATCTGCAATAAAACATTAGTGTAAATGACACAAGTCAGTCATTATTTTTACATATTATTATGAAACAATGATATTCATACATGAAAACTTGCTTAATTCTATTAAAATATCTATAATAATATTAAAAACAAACGTTACATTTCAGTCATTTTAAAGAACATTATACAATTAAATGACCAAATTTAGGTTGTACTTCTTGATAGGTTACTTGATAGTTCACAACTTGAATCAATACGCACATTTCTTCATTATATTGTTTCATCGACGTTTATTTTGTATATAATTAATTATAAAACATTCCTATTGTATTATTATTATTTATTAATTAACATTCTAATAATCTTTAAATATTCTTCTATCTTACAAACTCTACATGAAAGCTACTGCAGAGATACTGAACCTCCATGGCAACTGGTTACACTCCGATCTTGCGTGCATACATACTTACATATTTCAGGGGCTGAATTCATGATACACATACATTTTGAAAAAACTATTATAAAATAATTATGTATTAGAAAGGCATTAATCATATAAGCTTCTATATAATAATTCAGCTGGATTTCTTTCACAACAATTTAGAGAAAGCTTAGTTCAGTTAATCACGCATGAAAGGAACAATGAATAGCGGCGAATAGATGGATAATAGAGACCAGACCGGTCATTTCGCTTGGTGTAGCGTCCGAGTAGGTGTGCATTGCAGTTGCTGCCTTGGGCATCCTCTTCCGCATTTCACATTATAGGAAAAATTCTTCTCTTGAACAATCTGCTAGACATACTCGAGTAAAAGATACTCCAGCTAAGAAAATATATACTACACGGGTTGTAACGTAATGCACTTACCAGCCTATCACATGACTACGGCCATATAACATACGTAAGGAAAAAATTTAATCAGCTAATAAAAAAAAACATTATTGAAGACAAAAAAGTATTTATATCCCCAAAAAGATTACAATATAAATTTAAACCCGTATTTTCATGTATATAAATATTATTTATTTATCTAACTATACATAGACAAATATGATTTGTACAATCAATTAAAAAATGTACATTTCTTTCAGGCATTTTTGTTTTCATATTAAACTATCAAGTGACCGAAGCAAACGTTATGTTACTACCCGTAGTTTTCTAGCGAGCTACGAACGAGCGATAACTGCATTATAGCAATTCAATAATAAATTGTAGAACGCTCGGTCGCTGCATTATGCGCTGGTAATCACAGTAATAAGCAGTTTTTAAACTAACGTAAGTACGTTGTAGGTAGTAACAAGTAAGCCGTAATCGTTGGGATGTACTTCTATACGTCTAGAGAGGCCCATGGGCGTCATCCATACAACCCCCGAGCGATCGTCGCTGCCTATGCCGATCGGTCCGCGCGGGCGTCAATAATTTACAACGTAAACCCTGCAAATTGAGCCTCGTCCAGCGCGTTTATGCAAACGCGACATAAAACACGTCGACTGATTATAGGACTTCCATTCAAATCATTCTAATTCACCTTTAGAAGCGGAACGGTCTGCCGCAAAGGTGTCGAATCTTACACAGCTACATAATAAACCGTCTTGTACATTTCAATGACTCTTCTACACTTTATTATGAATGTTGGGAATTGGAAAAATAGCGTTGATCTATCTATTTATCATATTAACTAATACAAGTCTTCATAAAAATATTCAGGACAGGATGTACTTTATATTATATTAAAAATATAGTTTTGCATAAAATGTATCAAAAGTAAAGGCATAACTCATCCTCAAAAACTCGTGATATAATAGTAATACCTGCGTACGCCTATGAGGTGGTATATAGTGAAGAAATATCCTACGTACCCGTTAAGCCAACATCTAATTTGATAACTGGCGAAAATAATAACGTAGCGATCTGTTGCGTTCGCGGATCGCGCAACTATTCATTTCATACCGGGTGGCCAGAGAAAACGCTTCCAGTGCTTCTACCACGTGTTCCTGGATAGATCCATGGGATTGGTCCTGGCTCAAGACGATTTCGTTTATTCCAATTAAAATTTATGCAACAAATTAAATATCTATTATGCCTAGGTACGTTAGATTGATGGATCAAACAGAAAATATATATAATAGTAAAGGACGCTTATACGGACCATAGAAGAATATATTTTTCTACTAAAATAAGTGACAACAGTTTAAATATCTGTAAATACGATTCGCGTATAAGTTAGTGTATAAAGCTTTCAATAATTTGAAATAAAAAAATATGGCTTACGAGATTAGGAGGCATCGACAACTGGCATCGATTTCTACGACGTATCAGATTCCATCTGATTTCTGGACAGCCGCCGTGTTACTCCGTGGGCCAAAGCAGTGAATCAGATATATTTTTTGTCGAAGCATAGAGAGACACGCGAAGAAACACGAAGAGTGCACAGTAGCGATTTATAATGAGGTTGGTGTAGCTACTTGGGTAGCGGATGACACTTATTAAAAGTATCGGCCGAGCAAAGCACGACGAACATCGATCTTAGCGTTCTGGCTCCCACACGTATTTCTGCTTGTTACGCGTCCACGAGAAATACCGAACAGTTTAATAAGCAAGTGGTAGCCACGATACAAGATATCGTGAATCCCATCCATCAAATGGGACAGAAGCCATCATTATGGTCCATGAATATTTCGAACCAGCAAGTCGTAGACATTGGGATCTGCTTAGGTGGTAGACATTATCTTTGATTATCACCGAAATCTATACCTGACCATTTACCATTAAACTTTTATCACTTTCCACGTGGACATATTTTTCATAATTAAAGATATAAACGTACGATTCTTTAACCTAAGAAATGACTCAATAAATATTGATTCCTGTTGATAAGTATAATAAGAGCGAGAGCTCGATTAATTATCAATTGCATGAAATATATTAATTCTGTTTTAGCGTAGAACGTGTAATGACGTGACGCTTGGAAAACGCAGCAATAAAGCTTTTACGGCCATTCCTTTTTGCCCTTAATAACGGCCATTAAATTTTCCTAAGGCTTAGAATACCTATAGGCCTGATACGAAAGCCTGGCCGCACGTAATCAACCCGTCATCTGGTCGCGTGCAAAAAATACGTTAATTCGTAGCGTGGGCTTGCATGACCGAGCAAATAAATAAAACGGCAAACACATTGTCCGTATCTCGTATTTTATATTTTATCCAGTTCGAATGATTGATTGCACTTGCTACCGCAATGATAGGATCTCGCGAAATGCCGTTGCCCACTGTACTTGTCATTTCACGCATTGTTTATTGTTGTCCAACGGCTTTATCGCGATGAGGAAAAATAGAATGATAGTCAGACACTCGTTACGTCTCGAGACGCCATCTGAAGACTGCAAGTTTAAGCTTATTAGACTGGAGTAACGGTATTACAGCTATATATACGGATCATCGAAGTAACATAGGTACAAGTCTAATACAACTCAGAATTAATCCCCTTTAGCTTTATATTACAGAGGTCCTTCCAGTCTTTCACCATTCCAGTATATTTATCCGTGTAGGTTCGATGAATGAACTTGTTTGAAAGATTTTCATGATTAAGAGTATTGCTAGCAGTAGGTTATAGTAGTTTTATATAGACCGTTGTATCAGTAACCGCGATTAACTGTGGATTCACCATTAGAAGCCCTTTATACCAACTGGATCGCATTGTTAATCAGGTTGAATGAAAGGTCAGCGGTCTTGACTGATGATACCAAGAAGGGATCTGGATTTTCGTTTGAACTGGAGTAGAAGGGTACGAGAAGATAGTAATTACAGAAGCGGGACTCAAACCAAGCACCGTCAGAGCTGCGAGGCACGATCCCCGATAAGTATAGTTGTTTCAGGATCGCGCCGATGCCTCTCTACTCCCGCTATTTCATTTTATTGGTACAGGTTACTTAAAAAATATTACAGCTCGAGCGATCATTGGAAATAGATTTTTTGTATGGTTAGATACGTTTATCGCCTCGGGCTGAGTAACGCGATCGGATCCAGAAGATACGCTTGGGGTGTGAGGTGGGGATTCTGCGACATGGGGATGCTGAAGGAATTAAAAAATTAATATTTCATAATTTCACGCGACCTGTGCACGTCTTTTTTAACATGAGTGTACTACCTATGTATCCCAGTATTTCGTGGGAAGACTGACTTTGTGTTTGTAGAACATTTGGAATTTTCTTTCTTCGTAAGAAGTATGTACGCAAGCGACCGCTGTGATCATTACCTTCGTGCTTCTATCCCTGAAACGTGTTACCTGCGAATGTATGATGGGAAAATTCTTTGACTACATTTTAGCCAGGATCGTCGTTGTTATATTACATTGTCGTCCTCTGGGTTTGCGCGCCTCTACCACATCTTGGATGAACGGAGCTCGATCGCACGGCTACCCCGTCATTATTTCCCGATACAGTTTTAACCCCTTTTTTTTCATCCGTCTTCTACTATTTTATTATCTTTATCCCTCTTTTGTTACTGCACCTTACTCACTTATATGAACAGTACAGGGTGTCCCACTTGCGCGTTACGCTCAATTTCCCGCTCGACTACGTATAGTTACCCAATTAATATCTTGTGCACCGATGGTTAAAGTACCGCGGATGTATTACGGGCGTGCAAACATGGTTGTTTCATTAACCACCTAGCTGGGCACGTTTTTCAGGTGAAAGGATCAATTATTGGATGCCAAGCGATATAGCTATACGTGAAAATAAATGAAAAACTTTAGTTTTTGAAATATTATAATAAATCTGTCAATAAGTTCAGTCAATGACTCCTTTTCTATAAGTAATGCTAATAAATATAATTCTTTTGGAAATACTTCCACCTTCGATCGTATCTTCCAATTTCGTATGCTCGAGTCAAAGTGTACTTTTTTTGGTGCATTGGCGTTACATAATTGTAGCCACTGTAACTAACGTGTAATATTGTGTTTGCTGGGATGTCACTATTAAAATACAGCTTTACACCGTAGAGTCGAAGTATTGATGTCCTGGCTGAGCAGTCAGATACTTCCTAGCCAGTGTGCTACCCTGACCCGGGGACTGCCAGGAATCAATGACAAATCCAATAGCTACGAGACTCTTCGGTTTACGTTACTTCTGATACCTGTAGGTCGATGGCTGCCATTCATGCATTCACGTGGAGGCTGCGCCCGCTGTATAAAATTATATAAAATACTTTTTCTCTACAAGATCTTCAATTCCATGATACATAATCCTATATAAAATATGATAATTAAGGTTTGTTATTTGAATAATTTAACAATTAAAACACCTTTGTTAATTGTCATGAAGAATCAATTTTAAGGGCGGTGCTATGAGTTATGAAACGAACAGTGAAATTGCAGTTAATATTATACAAATATTTATTATTGAACTGCTTTGTAATTAGTGTAATCAACAAAAGGCTTTATAGCATCTTGAAGGAGATAAGTAAGCATAATGGGCAGCCTGTGGAACGAGCGGGAAGAATTAGTTTGACTTGTTCACATAAAGCTTCGTACTCTTCCCGCCAGAGAGCGCCAGTATCTCTATGCATCGCATACCTTGGTTCGTGACAACAGTAACACATACATATAACGATATTTTTCCTTTTTTCTGTCATTCCAAATATTGTGTTAATAGAAAATTTAAAACTTTTGTAAATCATAAAAAATAAAAACAGCATTGTGCAATATTAATGTCAGATACGTCTGAGGTATCAATTCACGTAATTTCTATATTATCATAATAAAAGAAGAAAAAAAAGAAAAAGCGACAAATTTTACAAAGAAGCAACAAAGATAACCAGGCAAACTGACACGACTCGAGGCACGTTCTAGTTGAGGCATAGATTTATTGTCGATAGAGGTTCGATAACTGCTCGTGCATTACTCCGCCCATCATAGCATCAGCCGAACGGCAGAACTGCATTGAACGATCCGTAGGATCGAGCAACACCCTAACCTGCAACATAATCTAATGGGAAATGGTTAATATTATGCCTGGGCTCTCACGTTGTTTCTTCTTTGGATCGTCAAGGCCTGAGGCAGCGGAACTACGGCTCCTCTACGTCTCCTCTACCAGTGTATCACAGTGCTAGAACGTTAAACCCGTCATAATATCTATGAATACAGAATGATACAAAATTTCTATCTGTGAACGCATCCCTCGCGAATTAGCCGTCGGCTAGTCGAATACCAGGTTGAATTTTACAAGATAACATGACTTATCGGGCAGCAGCCATTGGATACGCTACCAAAGAGAGAATCTGTGTCAGAGGTTGGTTATGCCTTGAATTTATGGGTTTGATTACCAGCATGTATACGCGAGGGTCGGATATTTTGTATGGGTAAATCGTGATCTTCCACGCCTTTCCCTTTTCTACCTCACATCCACCTCATCCCTATTTCTCCCTCTAGCTCTCGAACCGATCACGTATAGAGTTATCGCATTCTCGAGCGGTAAGTGTCCATTGTCTGCGTGCAAACCTGTATTATGTTCATACTTATACACGGCACCATACGTACCGATAGTAATTTCATTTTTATGACGCCGCTTTGCCGCCATTGGCGCATCTCCATGGCGAATGTTAATCCCTATTCCCTTACGGCAGGATACAGCCACGAGGGTTATACGTTAGGCCAACTTTGTCTAACAGTTGGTACACTGTCTTGTAAATATTTTAAAAACCATCAGTATATATAGCTGCACCGAATCTACCCTGGACCCGTAGGTTATGTGTATGGCGAGAAAATGAGAAACGTCGCGGGAGGTCTCGTCTTTACATCTGCAGGATTGATGGACATTCACTCACAGGCATAACGAACGGTGTGGAGTCTCCTTTAAGTCAGCGTGCGCCTTGTACCGACCGAGAGACGAGCTGGTAATCACTGGTCGTTAGCGCCTCATTCATATGGGAAGTCCCTCACGTCACAGCAGTGCTTTACTTTACCGAATATTGACCGACGGTTCGATATTATTCGTCAGGTATCATTCTAACCTATAAAAGATATATCTTTAAGCGAGATTCATACGATTATTTACAGGTTCTTAATAGTGTTTAAAAATCACACCTGGTTCGGTGAATGAAAATTACGCAAGTAACACCATAAAGTGGATTCACTTAGCCTCCATCATTGCAGAGTTAAGAGCCTTCGGTGCTCAACACCTCATCTCTGAGATAAGTGTTGATGATCTTTCAAACTGGTTGGCTCATTAGTATGTGAAGGGTGCTGCCACCTACTGGGCGGAGCAGCAGGTCATTGAAACAATAGTGTTGTGACTCCAGCTCATCAACCTCATCTCTAAAAGGGAACCGATTACCCGATTGATTCCTATGATTGATCGTTTTTCCATTTTGAAAATTCCCGCCTAAATCTTACACGTAAACCAACCACCTGCCTTTTTTTTACTAGACCGAATACTGATTTTTAAAATATAACGAGCATAACCTAAGTACCTTTTTCACTCTGTTCTGGATGTAATTTAACACGGTAGTAGATATTCGCGAAAGCCTACAACAATGAAAACCCGTTACCATCTTCTTGTAAGTTTCTTAGTGCCTATCAACCTGTCTATATCGAATACCGATGAAGATGTTTTTTCAGTGCGAGGGGGCGGAACGATTTTATTCGAATATCACGTGGTACCGATCGCACAGGTAAACCAAAGGTAGTTCCAGCTTGTATAGAGTAGAGCTAGTCGTGGTCCCAGAAGGGACTGGCACAAGTCATATATTAGAGGACTGTTGGGGACACCTAACAAGCTGCCAAGACACGTTTCCCGGAATCAGCAGCCAGGAGAACCGAAGCAACCCTCATCGAGCTGCAGGACTCAGCTGCTACAACCCATAATCCCTAGTATCTTCTGTATGTAGATTCTACAGGGTATTGAATAAATATTGTGAGGTTAGAAAACGAGAGCTACTTAAAGTCCGATAAAATTTTTAGGTAAATAACAAAAATTTATCTACTACTTAACAAGAGTTATATACACGTCTTTGACAGTTGCCGTAAGGTTCGTCGTCTCTTAGTAAAACGTACGTACCCGTCACTGCCGTGCAAGAAACAAGAATCCTCCTATGGAGTCTAGAAGCGTAAAAGGCCCGTCGAACATTAACCTGAAACGACAGCGAAACGAGCGTTAAGTACAAATCTTCGTTCCTAAGCATACCAATAAATTAATCCACAAGCTTCTCCGAGTTAAAGTCGGGCTTCCTAAAATACCCGAACGAGTTTACCAGAAATAAAACAAGTCTTAATTAAATGAAATGGTGAGCAGATAGGAGGCGCTGCGGTCCGCAGCTCGGTCAATAGTTTAACAGGGATTTTGAATTTAGTGCGTCCGTACACACTGTGTAGTCTGTGAAGGGAAAAAACATTCGAGTCCTGTGTAGCTTCGAATACTCCAAGCTAGGGAAAGGTATAAACGCCATTTAAGTGCTTTCGACTACATCGTAAACAAACTCGCTATACTACGTACAGGTAACGTCCTGGTAAGCTTGATCGAAGCAATCTTATAAATTTAGATGCACCACGGCCTTACGAAATATCTATGGAACGACTTCTTATCTCGTGCTACTTCATGACTGTTCGTAATTCTTAACCAGGTATAAAGTCTTCGTAACAGTCGGTCCGTCAATTCGAGAACAATCAAAGTGTCGCTGTTCACTGAGATTTTATCGTTTAATTTTTCTTCTTGCTTGCTTTGTTCGGGACAATAGGCCGCTCCAATACTTTTCTTAAGACTTCAGATCAGGTAGCTCTCTCACCGTATCAGAAACACATCATGTCCTACACGGACCCAGCTCTGATAACACTATTACCCAAACCGTTCACACGGATTCCTTCGGTATCCCAATTAGAGTTTTTTTTGCAAATTTTTCGTATCTCGCACCGAGGATATGGATATGTCAAAGTCCTTAGCGTTATGACAAGAGACAGGAAGTTTTTTGACAAAAATTGACGAGACACGTCAACCACAAATGAAGTTTCAATCGGTTTTACTAAATGACAATTCGACTGATCAGTTCCAAGCAGTCGTCTGCGAAGTAGCATACGTGTGTTTGGCTTTAATAACGTACGTGGACCTTGAGAGTTTTTTATATCACACTGTACATATATATATATATATATATATATATATATATATATAGTACTGCATAGTTAGGTATATTATAGTGAGTATGTATATATGAGTAATAAATGAAAGCGGGTGTGATTGACATTTCGTACCACACACGAAGACGTCATTCGGTAATCGACAAGACGAATGACTAATGATCGAAAAGTCAATTCCTGAAATGTAATCAGACATAAGGCAAATTAAATATTAAATACTAAATTAGTCATAGTGACTGGATGGTCGATGATTTTTAAAACTAAATAATTATATTCTGAATGGTAAAGAATTTTTTGTCCTTTATGAACGATGAATATATCCTGGTCACCCATTGTATACGTAAAATCAAGAATCAGGATTATAATGCCAAAGTGGCATTGGTGTCTGTCTAAAGTTCGTGAGGGCTGCGGGTCATGGGTAATGAATTCCAAAGGTTAGGGTTGACACTCGAAGCGGGTCTGTATGTTTGGAATGGTTTCTGTCTCCGACCTTTTATCCTTTTCGGTTACCTTCTTCTACGTTACCATAGGCCATCCTTTTCTTTGGGATGTACGCGGTTCAGTCACAATCAGTTGGTCAAGTAGGTAGGTACCTACCTACTAGGTCCAAGATATACATATAGAGTGAGGAACAAAACCAGCATGCTACAGTCGTGTTCTCAGTTCCTGGAATCACTAATTAGTGTCCCTCCGGTTTTATTCCTCCCAGTCCACTTAAAAATCAGTGAGTGACTGAGGTTGCATGCATGTGTCTGGAGGTCGGGTCTGATTGGTCCGGCCTTCGGCTGGAAGAGACAGATTGACGCCTGGGATGACGATTCTATTTCATGAGATCTCCTCGCGTTCTTTGAACCTCCACCGCGATGATAGCGTCACCTCGATTTTCAGCCTCCCGACATCCTGGACCAAAATCGTTAACTCCAATCAAGACGACATCTAGATTTTCTCTGTGGGTTTATCTTGGTTAACAGGTGTTACGTACCTGGACCAGTGTTTTTTGCTCTAGTTCAATATCAACTGAACTCCTGATTCCAAGGGGAATCCAGCATCCAAGACCATCGGGATGTCCAGGTGCTCCCCAATCGAACGTGTGGTCCCTGCACCAGGTACACCTTGGCTGGATTGTCGAGTGACAGTCGGGGAATGTCCACTCTGTCCAACCTGGCGGAGTCCTACGGAATAATGCAGATGCGTAAGAGACGTGGCAGCAGCTCCTCGCAATTTACGTCAAACGGCGTTGGGACGCGGGACTCCCGCATACCGTATAACAGCATCGTCCCTTGTATCTTTGAGAATAATGTCCCCCATGTAGATCTGATTTCGATAGGAAAATACCGCGCGAGGATCGCGCCTTTAACGTGAAAAACGAGGCTTATCGTATCGCCAGTCGAAATCCTTAACGACTCCCTCGAAATACTCGGTTTAGTTCTTTTTTTTTCTTAACAAACGAATTCTTTTACGAATCTTACTGTTATCTTCTTTTAAAGGTCTGCCATCTTCGCTCTTACTTTATATCGTGTTCGGATCATTCGAATAACTGATTCCGAACGTAGAGAGGTGAAATAACGTGTTACGATTTTGTCGGCCATCAAAAGCATGGTGTTTCAATTAAGTATATGGTTGTTTATTTAAATTTTTTTTTAATCCACGATGCGCGATAGTTAAATGACAATTTCGTGTCACCTGGACTTCGGGGACTCTTCTAACAAGCATCTTTTCCGCGGACACGAGGGCTGTCCAATGGCACGTAGGGAGGCCGCTGCCAAAAGGGAACGCGCAACACAATGCTATCCAGTCAGCGGGACTTCTGTAGCAGATAGCAGTTTTTTGCCCAATTGAATTGAATGTAAAACACGGCCTTACATCAATCTGAGCCGCGAGGCTGAGTGACCTGAGTGATTTAAGTATCGGCTCCTCCGTAGTCTTTAGAGCTTTCGTATAAACGCGCGTAGGTACGGACCAAGTATTTCTTAAGAGCGCGGTGACGACTGATCAATTTTCAAAAATCGATAACGGACAATATAAATTTCTGATCGTGGTGAAAATACATTTTTCACAAGAATTTTGTCGAATTGAAATTTCATATTTAAACATTTTTTTTATGTCACATAACACCTATCATTGTCATAACGAGCAATATATTTTCAAAGTTAAGATTAATTTTTACGTAAAAAATTTTATTATTAATTATTCGAAAACCTATACTCACACGATATTCGTTCGATGGTAATTGTCACCATGAAAAAAAAAGTTCTAACAACAGTCTTACCTCTGACGCAGAGACGTCTCGTGAGAAGACGGAAAGACGACAAGTACCCGGCAGATCTAACTACCGCGACTCGTATGGAAGTTTACGCTTATAAGGGCAGATTACCTTAAATACACCGAATGATTCTCATGGTTTGGAATGCCGGTGTATTAGGAGAGGAATAAAATATTGCCGTTGATCCCGCGAGGAAGATCGTTTAAAATTAATATCCCAAGAAGATTAATAACGTGTTGGCAAAAAATGAATATGTAAAGAAAAAATTTTTTTCTTTCAAGAGAAATATCCTGCTACAGGATTCAACCGTGATTTCCGAAGAGTGATCTCTCTTCTGGCTGAGTCTGTACGATCGAGAAGGTTGAAGGGGAGTAAAAGGAGAAGAGTGACGTGCGTGGATCGAATACTTGTATCTCGATGAGACAACGAGTCCAGCATCTGGAACGTTTTATAATAATGGGATACGTAGTAGTATCCTGCCGAGTGGCTGCCGGCACCACATTTGCCACTATGATGGATTTTTTGCAGGTTCGAGAGAATTTTTTGCACGGTACCTGCCGCGGATGCCGACGCTGGTGGCTTTGCATCGGACATAAGAATCAGCCTTTTTATACAGTCGCTCAATATTGTTCTGTAGACGTCCCGATGGACCCCATTTCCATCTAAGGAACGGTTAACGTTCACTGTCCATTCTTCTTCACTTGCATCTCACATTTTATTTATAGGTAAAATACATGTCTTGCGTGTTGAAGCATTGAGACAGTTACTGAGAAATACTGTAAAAGTACTCAATTGTATAGGAGATATATATATTTTTTTTTTTCTGATCCTGGCAAATTTTTGAACTGGGTAACCGGTCCTGGACACATCTATTTTAAGAGTTCCCAATGGTTTAATGTAGCGTATGCGGTGACATACTAAGCGAGCGAACAACATTCTCTTGTTAGTTTGCACCTTTTTCTCATGTTCCATGGCGTCGCGAAGCGCCCTTCTCGTTTCCACGGTTCGTTCCTCCTCTTGACCAATTATGCGGAGGACAATGTTACGAAGAATCCGCCTTCACCTTTCTTCGCGTTCGTATTCGAGCGAACGATTTATCTGTACGACCTTCCTAAACGTCGAGAGCGTTTGGAGAAAGTACGATCGTACGATCGATCTTACATTCTCTATTAGTAAGCGAAAATAGTATACGGTCACTATCTGTGGTGATCGAAACGTACGCCTACTAATCGGACCCACATAAATTTTATGGTATTTTCAATAGCCTGTGGAAGACCGTATTTCTTCAGTAATTCGATCGATATAATTTATGTAATTGTAGGATAAAAAATTGTCTTACCACGTAGTCGTTCTTCAACGGGTATCGATAGTGTCAATCGTGTTACCGTTCTGTATAGTATTGAAAAATCGCAAAAAGACCGCATGGGAGCGACAATTAAATAAAGCACAGCGCATTCTCAGTCCAGGTGTGGTGCATGCAAGTCCATGGGTTTGGGCATCTGGTTACGTGGAGGTTTGCGGATAGCTATAGATATAAAGTCAGGTATCAGAGTGTTGGCCTAAGGTATATAGGAGGTACCCACTGGCCAGGTACCTAACCGTTGTCTTAAGGCTACCATATATTACATCTCTCCCAGGGTCCTGATCCTCGTCCCTCCTTCGTGGAGATCGATTTCCCTCCTGCTTCACGAGAGCTCGAAGAGGTACCACAGGCCCGTGTCGTCGCGGGCATTCCTGGAGCTGATTTTATTTGTAGGATGTCAACCAGTTAGAGGAGGCTAAAGGTACGGGAGGGACAGAATGTGAGGCTGGGACCACGGCATGGGCATGGCAATGGGATGGGACCGGACCGGACAGGACCAAACGGCAATTAATTCCCCTCTAGATTTATCGTGTCTAACTTCGATGAGGTCCCCGGATCCTATTACCGACGAATGATTTTCAACCAGTTTCCGAGACACGAATCGTGCCAATCACTCGCTCCTTCACTCGTAGACGATAACTCGAGAGGACGGCTGGGAAGTTATTCTTCCTTAGGTATATACCCATCCTGTTATTTATTTCCACGTACCTTTGTTTTTTCTACACCGAACAGCTACCTAACTAACGTGACTTTTTGCTCTTGCCATTTCTTCTCGAATGATCTGCGATAGATGTTCCAACGTTATTTCTTATTACGCGCTCAAACGATGCGCCCCTCTGGCATTTTGTGGAAGCTCCTACCCAGACTACGTGACGCCGCCATGACACCTACTTCACAGAGAGTAGTACGCGCAATGTCGTTTGAGAGATTAAAAGATTTCGTGATTCGATTTGAATAGTGTATACACGCGAGAAGCAGCTTCCAGCATCAGGTACCACTTGGTGGATTCTGCCCACGTATCTGGTTGTGTGGCTGCACCATAAAGCACAGTTATCGCATCGCAGTTGTCTTAACGTCTACGTTTTATCCAAGTGCGCTACCGGTACTGCTTGTCTTCGTTAAGGAAACATGAAAATCGTAACAGGACTGTCATATCAACAACAATATGTAGTGGGAGCGACATAAGAGTATCTCCAGGTAAGATATGCCTTCAAAAATTCTTAGATTTCAATTTGTGCACTCTTCCGTCTACTCTCTCCTTCTTCCTAATGAGTGATGTCTATCTCTTGCTAGAATCCCGCGATTCAAACGACGCGTGCATACCAGTACGTCCTGAGAGTAAGCATCCTCGAGTACCGAGAAGAAACATTTTTCTGCGCGCTTACGAGAGAGATTCCTAGAGTCTGATAAAGGTGACTGAGAGAAGCTGTCGAGAGAGAACGGTAGGCTGCCTAAATATCGCTTCCACCAATTTACCTCCGCGTGGGTGTGCCCCGCTGTGTTATATGGTAGCTTTGTTCTAGATCGGTAGCTCATTAAACACATCATCATATCTTCTACCACTGACAGCCACCTACTGTGACTCTGGCTTTGAGTTTATACAAAATTTAATGATTGTGACCTACACGCGTGTCTTTGGATAGGCATAGCAACAAGGACAAAAAGTGTTCATGATTCTCTTCTGAATACTGAATATGAAAATAATTGCGATTCTAAGATTCATTAGGATCGAAATAACTTATCACTGTGAGATGCTGATAGGCGCACGAGCTCATTCGAAAATTAGCCGGCTCCTCGCAGTTATCGCTTTTAATACCTTGAGTTTTCTCGTCACGACCATAGATTGCTCGAGACCGTGGTAGCGGGGACACCCCGCTGGGCATCCCAACACTATCGGTCCAGCATCAGCCACGGATTTCAGAAGCTACCAACTTATATCCGAGTGTTTATATGTTTATGCTTATGTGTGCTGGAGTCTTTACGGACCCCCCGTTGACATTACTGCACGTTCCAATGGAAAGAAAGGCATCGCGAAGGACTGGACTTCGGGCGTTGATTCCGGAAAATGAAGTGCACTCTGTTCCACGACGCTACCTTCTAGTACGTAATGGTACACCTTATATCTACGTAATGATATGTAATGTTACTCTCCTGTATACCTTTCGAATACCATACTTTGAATTATAGCTGTTCTCTGGTATCGTTGAGGTTTCCATGCTTTTATTTTCTACTTTTTTTTTCGCATCAGCCACAGGTAGGCATGCCAGGGACTTGTCGATGAAAATTAATTAATGATCTGGTAACTAGAGGACTTTAAAATTACTATATGCTTGGACAGAAAGTCAATTATTACTTAATCGACGTGTTGTTCATTCTCGTTCCAGTGGGACCACCCATGGTAACGTATACACCTGAAATATACATGACAATAACCAAAACTATTTTCAAAATGGTTAACGCGTGAGATCTTGACATTGGCCGATATTGCATATTCGTATTGAACGTACGAAGACTGTTGTGTACGTATCGTACGTATGTAGCGACATGAAAATAGAAGCATTGTATAAGGATGGGAACCATTAAAAAGCAATGACAAAGCAGTTGCACCGGCTAAGCAGTTCCATACAGATTACGGATCACATTAAAATGTCTTTGTGTGCGCGAACCTATTATAAAAATAAATGCATAACAACGCGGTCGCGACGGCGCCCAGATTTAATTATGATTTAACCGGCTTATTAATACTTAACAAGGATTTCTGGCTGGCGTAACTTTCCACCCCCTTTTTTCACTTATATACTTCATGACCAAACAAGGTATGACTACTGCGGTTCTCTTTCGACTCTCAAATGATATATGAGTTTTTAATAATTAATTTACTTTCTCTACCATCCACAGAATGTACGGTGTCTATCTTACGTCGCGCTATGGAAACGGAATACGATTTACAACGGCTGAATATCCAGAATAGGATTTCGCTCTTTCGGACGTATCAACCTTTCGAAAATGCGAAACACCCGGGACTGCGAGATTCACTCCAAGTCTGGGGCAAGGCGAGGCAAGATCGTTTATCATATAGGAAACAATAGGAACTGGCAAAACACGTGCTTCGCGCCGCTGCAAAACCACAAAGCCAGATACATAATACGAGCCGAGGTAGTGGGATAAATAGGAAAAAACGAGTGGAAGCTCTCGGCGAGAGCGGGCTCCTTCATTTGTTGAAACAATATAACAATTCATTTTTGTCACATCCAACGTCGAAGGGTTCTTATTGTGGGTTGGCTCACGGAATTGTTTTCAGCTCGATAAACTATTGTCAGACCGCCTGGAATATAAAGTCTCCCCTATCCAGTCTCGGCCGATACTTCTACCTACTATGCGAATCGCTGACTCGCCTTTTTTCGCCTGGTTTTCGACATTTTTCAACCTTTCTCTCGGTCGGCGAGCTTTATTGCCACTTCCGGAAGAGAATTACCTCCAATGTCCTCGTTAGTTCGACGGTACGTCAACCCCTCCGAAGAGAGTGATACGGTCAGGAACGACGAGCAACGACCTCACAGTAAATATCCATAGTAGTATATAATACCAAACTAATGCAGCATACAATTTGTGACAGATCAGACTATACAAGTGTCCAGCTGGCTGGTATTGGATTTAAAATTATGAGGATTCGTTTGGTTATGCTCTCCATATATATATATATATCTGCATGCGCATGTGCATACCTACCTGGTGCCAGGTAAGGTGACAAAATTTAATATACCGTAAAGTTTAATCTGACGATAGATTCGCGGCCAGGAACACCATCGCGGACGCACATACTAAAGCCGGTCCTGACCGACCATAAGTTAGGTGCCACCGGCAGCCCAGGACCGATGAAAAATATTCATGGCTGTACATTATTTACATATTTATACATTAAACGCTCAACCTGGGGATATGTGGGATTCTCCGGTTGCCGTTTCGTGTATGAATCGACGATGCACCTATCGATAAGCGATAGGTACCAGATGATCGGTATACCGGTGGTTACAGGAGTTACATACTCTTACGTCAAGCTTTTACTCAAATATCCTTTTTTCTATAAATCATCAGCCATTATTCCTGTTCCTTGTAAGGCTTGAGTTCATCCGATCCCACAGATGCGTCTTACGGTTTTCAACGTGTAGCTAACTGTACGTCGTGATGTACAATCATGTTGGCCACGCGTCGGTTACACCGGTCCTCGTAAAGCACGCTTTATTTGTTTGTAATCAAGTTCGAGAAGACGGGCGCGTGTACTTTTCGATGTAACGCGATATCGCAAGGACGGACAATCTTATTAAATTACGATGTGGAGACACGGTCGGGCTTTTTGAACCTTCTCGTATACGCTGACAAACCTGCTGGCGAGACGTACATATTATTTCAGTCCCTAAGAGTATATTGTCATAAACAATATCCTTGCCTACGTCCATTGTTCCGTATAGCAATTAAGCTATCTTGGTATCTGCTTAATTTAATCCTAGAACGATAAGATGAAATCACCGGCGATACCAGTTACATGTTAACTACACGTAAGGAAAAAATATTTGTCGCTCTGCGCTATGTTGTTATCAAAATAATTAATGGTGGATTTAACACACGTATGGGGAAAAAGAAATTAATATGTTTCTTAAGGGTGGTATATATATTTTCAATAAATGAACTTTTTTCGATTTTCAGGATTCGTTGAAACGATATTGGCCCGACTACCACGAAGTAATTTACGCTTTCGTGGTGGAACGAGCGATAAACCGTAGTCACCTACTACGTGGACCAAGAGCTCCGTAATTTCGTATGCGATCCGCGGGGGCCCGTCAAAATGCGCCGACTATGTCGCGGGCCCTCCTAATAAAACACAGACCAGAAACGAGAAGAGGGTGAGTCTTATACTAAGCTCGCCTCCTATATGAGTAGCTTTTCGGCGCTGGAATTCTTAAGGTATGACAAAGGGACCGACGACCTGCTCACGGGAGCAAGACGACGACGCCATTTTGGAGAATCTCTTTATAAGATATATACCGCCGTTCTGCGTTCCGTCACTTAAACTTGGTCCACGATTTGATATTATGCATGCGCGTTATCGTGAATTTTATTTTAAGAATTATTTGAATTAAATTATTTGATGCACAATTTTTATTCACAGGACGAATCAAAGGGGAATAATCATTTACGAAGATGGTATGGAATTCATACGATGACGAGTGTTCTCCAAATATCGGATCCGGTCTGAAGTCCTAAGCACGTGTTTCCATCCGATATCGATATCCGTATCCGGGAGAATTATGCAAAAAGCACGAAGGCAGATGAAATCGGCCAAGATCAAAACCTTCTGGACGTTTCGACAAATTGACTGGATTTATGGATCGGTGATGGACCAAGCGCCTGGATCGGAGGTGTTATCGTGAAAATCTCCGTAGCTTCCGAGAAGCGGCAGTCGTACGAATAAAATGTATCGTGGCTCCCTTCGTCATGGCGTCGGGGACACGTATAATTTCGACGTTCGTGCGCTCCCTCCGTCGTGGCGTCACTCGCTCAAGAATTTTCCACATTCCAAGTGCGGCTGGCCTAAAAGCGACCGGCTCCGAGAAACAAGCCAGCAGAATGTAAGCTTCCATACATTAACGTCCTACGCAGGAGTTCTGCAGGACGATTTACATGACGTGTCGTCATGGGAACGTGAAGAACTCGGCGTTGGCAGGGATCGGGCCCCGAAGGACTTATTCCAAATGTTACCACGAGGAGACCAACGAAAACTGGGCCTGATAGCTGAACTCGGCTAGATTTCACTGACGATATGCTTCGCCGACGTACAATATGACGGTCCTGGAACGTGACGAGACTCTACGATTAATTCGTGGGCATCGCCAACCCGGTTTCCGGTTACAATGGCACCCCCTACTAACGAGTTTTATGACGATTTGCCATTTTATTATGAATACTTGAAGGAATTTTATTATCTACCTACTCCACTTCTTCTTCTTCTTGATTGCCACTGGTAGGAATCTTATTTTACTTTAGATTCTCTTCCTTCTTTTTTTTTTCTTTCTTGGGACCATTTTGGTCAGGCCTATCGCATCAATATTCATTTCCTATTTCGATATGCCCGAGTACCGGGCCATACACATAGCATATTAATATGATTATAGTGTTATACCTCAGCCAAATGCAGAACCAGTCGAGGGTCAAGAAAACGTCGCGTCATCCGGCGGTCCTCCATCTTTCATCAGGTTTATTGAAGGCGTCGAAATTTGATTACGAACGTTCGAGCTTCGCTGGGATCGTCTCCGCGCATTTATCCCTCTAGTGATTCCTTGACGAGCGTCACGAATGTTTCTCGGATCGGTATCGTCTTGATCTAATAACGATCTCTCCCTCTTCCTTTTTTCTACTTTTTTTTTCTTCTCTTCAGAAACTCGTGACACTCAAATACCGATCTGTTCTGCTTGCGCGGAGGAAGAGATCTTTAGGGGTCTTTGATTATTCTACCGTTAACGATATAGATACAGCTGGATCGGTACTATCGTTACGCAAAAAGGATCGATAAGTTCGGCGAAATGTGATTATAGGCATCGGATTCTGATGTATTTATTCGTTTCCTTTGCTCCTTTTTTCGATTTCGTCAATCTGAAGCGGTCATGTAGGAACAATGGTAATTACAAGGTGGGCCATTAGTACAATACGCTTCTCGGCATGGGGCAGGTGTCTTTAGTCCACTCTCCCACACACGAGTAGAGATGGATATAAACTATTACCGATTAACGATCAATGTTATACATACAAATTTTTTATTACGATCCATAGACCCTTAAGTAATAAATACTTCTCCAGATAGTCCAGATGCTTCGTTGATCTTTGACAAAAAAATACTTCAATAAATATATCATGATATGCAAGCCTGAAATCACTGTAATAAATTACAAACAAATTTGGTCTTTTTAAATAAGAATAATTTTATTTTTGTTTTAAATCTAAGTAATATTTAAACCAAAAAGGTTGTGTTATCTAATCTTATTTTTTCTTATTGTATCAAGTAATTAACTGTCCTTTAAACTGCCCGGTCGTTCCGCTACACACTTTACCCAATTTTAATAGAACGGTCTCATCGATCGTTTCTATCCGTCGCTAGTCACAAGACATCACACACGATCCGTAGTATAGATCTTGGCGATGATTCAGCAAATAGTCTTCTTGAGCAGAAGGAATACGGGCCCGCGGGGAGGTTGAGCCGTTTCTCGCGCATTGTTTCAGCCCCCTGCAGGGCTGTAGCTCGCGAGTCATCCGGGGGAATTAGTTCGGCCACGGGGGGTTCCTTGTTATAGAGGCACCCTCACCCTGCACTCTGTCTAGGTACAGCACTCGTATACTCTCGCAGGCTCATACGCGATATGTGAGAAACTTATAGGGCCGCTCGTACCAGGTGTCAAGCATCGATATAAAATATATATACACGCAACATTAAATATCCAATTTTTAAATAAAACTTTCTCACATAAATCTGTGTGGGTTAAAATTGTGGTAAATGAAACTTTTTTGGATTTTTTATCAAATGTTCTATGAACGTATTAAAATTTTTAAATTTTATTCTACAAATCACCACTGCAACGTGGTACAAGATTTACTATATTTTAACAAGTCTAGACCATGCATTATATAATACGAATTTTCGGCTTGTTATTACGTCTTGTAATTTGACCGTTTAGCGGCGAGCGAGGCGCCGTCTCCCGCGGGTTCGGATGAGATTCAACGTATTCAAAGTCATTCTTGTAATAATGACTATAAACATCTATAATAGTATTGTTACAGGTTCCACGCGGTATCGCTCTGATATGTAAACGTTTCAAGCGCAGTCGGACCAGCACTGTGTTCCAACGATGTGGAAGATGACACGTAACATGTAAGGTGTACGACAGCTCAAAGGAATCTGCATGGGACCAGCT
Source organism: Trachelus iudaicus (assembly GCA_030142595.1). Taxonomy (NCBI): domain Eukaryota; kingdom Metazoa; phylum Arthropoda; class Insecta; order Hymenoptera; family Cephidae; genus Trachelus; species Trachelus iudaicus. The sequence goes on from JARQTH010000626.1 coordinate 226,843, forward strand.
AGAAATTATTAACAGTTCACTCAAATAGTAGCGTCGCTATAGAAGCACGCGTTCGTGAAGCCAATGAATTATTATGAAGTTATTCAAGTATATAAATCAACGTATGTCAATACGATAGATTGTCAATTACAAATTTCTTCTGATTGCTCCAACAACGTATTTTATTCAAAGGAGTCCTGATACACGATTCCGCAGAGCTTATCAGCTCGTTGCAAAAGTGAAGAATATACGACACTTTGAATTTAAGCCGCATCATAGCCTTTCGCGCGTTATCGCACTGAACGATCATTCCGATGGCATCGCTAACCTGCACCACGTGCTGATCTGCTCTACTGACAAAAAAAAATTCCATGTCCCCAAAATGTCCTGTCTACTCACGGGCGAGAAACTTTCGAAATTAGAGATAAAGAGAGGGATAGAGATAGATAAAGATAATAGAGGATCAAGCAAGATATGATAAAGCGTCGAAGCCGGATATGATTTGAAGAAACGTCCAGGCGTTTGACATTTGTCTCGTTGCCTCTATTCTGTGCTTGGACGCAGACAGCATCGAGGAAGAGAGGCGAAAATACATATTACATAGTAATTATGGTGAAAATTGTGTTTGGGACACCGCAAGGCGTGAACGACATGGATGGGGCGTTGATTTGACGACACTCCTACTTCGCTCAAGAAAACATAACACTTGAGCACACATATGCATTATGCATTATCCTGATATTATGCATTGTTCTCGCTCTTGGCACATTCCAAGTACGGTTATATAAAAGATAATAGGATCTCCAATGGGACACATTGAAAATTAACGAATAAGTGGAGAATTTTAAAAAAAATTGGATGAATGTTTTGGTATGCGATATTTTATGGATTTCAATATTGATTGGGTATCGGGCCTCTTCTAAATTTAAAAATATGAATTTTAGGTTTTCACAGCAGCTTCATGCGGATGCTGTACGGCCGTATCTACAAATAGCCTCCGCACGATATCTCTGCATATGCATAATAGCACGAGGGGTGTGTTACCAGGGCCAATCCATCACTGTACTTCTTGGCAGCGACAACCTGACTCGCTCACTGGAACCAAGATGTGCCACTTCTGCTACCGTTGCTACGACACAGCCACCAGGCTTCGCTTTAGAAAAGTCTTACTGTTGGATCCGTGTTTGCCGGCGGTTATCTTAACAGGTCCGCTTCTATCGGGAGAAAAAGTACGCAGCTACACGAGCTGTACCGAGTCACGGTTTTCGTAAGACTATCGAGTGACGTATAACGATCGTTGAACATAACGACGGCAATGAACCTTTGGACAATAGAAATCGAGTTTGGGATTGGTAATGTATATCGGTATTGAGTATGCACGTATAGCTGGTAGTAAATTTAGCAACGAAGAGAATCAAATTAGAGATTCTTATAGGATGATTTTTTAAAGAGAATTTTGCTATTTTTTTCTCTATTTAAGGATCCAGCTCTTACTTTTCAAAGTCAGTGGTCAGTTGTCCCGGTAGGGGGATGAGCATGAACGTCAGGAACAACGATCACGATGCACCGGTATGGTCTTATCGATGGAATGTAGCAATCGGAGCAATCGATCGATGTGGTAGCGATGGCGGACGCTGTGCTCGCCCACCAGAACATCCCTACTGGCTACCGACTCCAAGCGGCAGATACGCCATCTTCTCTTCAGCGTCTTTCGCCTTTTCTCTCTTTCTTCTTTCGTCTCCCATCGATGCTGGACTTGATCTGATATCTTGAGTTGCCTCTATCGACTATCACTCTGCACGCTTCGAAGCGTTCATCAGAGTTATGCCGGGGTCAAGCTTCATTGAGTTCACTCTCCGGTTCTAGGATCTGTGAAAGAGTGAAGCTGATCATGGAACCTTGCGAGATGACGAAGACACTGGTCCTTGCTGAATTTTGAAAGTCAGTCATGTCCGTCTACCCTGGGAACATTCTTGTAGACCTGGAGGGAAAGTCTGCATTGGTACCATCAGGACCTTCCAAGTAACTCTTGGACGTAATTCAGATTTGGAATGTCTTCGAGGCTAGGAAGCGACGATGTCTCCGCATCAATTACAAGGACTGAATGATTGGTCAGGTAATCTGAAAAGTAGAATTTTCTCAAGGGAGAATGAAACCGAACCGAACATCGGCCTAACCCATCCATCGTACGGGTGTCTCCCAGGCTCGTTAGCGATTCCGCATGAGTTGCCCCGTTCCCTTGTCTCTTGTCTTTTTTAGAGACGAAGTCTTCAGGCTCATCCTCAGGCTGAGCGAGAGGATCTCTTGACGTGGGACCACCCCATGAACCCGACAGGTATCCCCGTCTGTCACGCGACCTGCCATGGAACGTACCATAAGACACTGCTCATAGGTTATGGCCATATCATGGTGGCGCTAACCCCGCATAACTTTAGACCCCTAGCGAGGGTGTGGGAAAGAAGAGTCTCCTTGAGAACGATGAGCGCATTCGAACTTCACCGACTTGGCTGGAATTGGTATTTCTTCTGGAATGGTCGGAGTAAGTCAACCGCGTGGATGAATACTTCCTGTGCGAGGATAACTCCTTGAAAATCCAACTGGTTCTCCTTCTTATTCACTTGCTCTTCAAGCTTATCTCTCCTTCCTGCAACCAACGAAGAAGTAAGGGACTGGTAAAAGTAACGATAAAATAAATTTGATTTTGTCTCGGCACGGTAGTAGATTACACGTGTTGATGCCGATAGCATCTCTCTCGTATCGATTTCACAAAAGATTCTGTTTCCTCGCCTTCTGATCCTCACGTGGAATCTTTCTCTTGTACGGACTACGAACTACCGAATTATCCATTATACGAGTGATCGTACCTTGTCGGATATCAACTTTGTAATTCTGGGGATACAAAGTCGATTCGGATGACGTGGGAATTATACCCTAAAGTCGCGGATAAAATATAAATCCTATGGTACTTTACTTCTTTGGTTTTGTAAAGGTCACCAATGGAATATATAGCTCGATAGAAAAAGTGGTCAGAACTTTTGAACGCTGTAACGGAAACTAATGTCCTGTACTTACCAATCTACAGAGGTCGTTAAAGAGCCATTTTTCAAATCCATAGGAACCAACCGTTTCACTGGGATCACCCAGAAGTACGTCTCAAGATTTATATAAGCCAGGAGACTTTAGCCGAGGAATAGTCATGGGAGATAGGACTCAGGAATGCCAACCGTTCAGACATCGCGGCTTCGAATCTAGACTCTCTGGAGCTCGCGGCAGCCATTAACCGAGGACAGTCCTCTCTATTGAAATAAATATTAGTATTGACACTCTTTAAATTGATACTATACTTCAACCTATCGTTTCACCGTAAGTAACTGATTTCAATGTGGATCCTACAGGTACCTGTGGCTCGTTTTCTCAGTGAATTTCTACAGCCTCGGATGCCGCCACGTTTTCAACAAAAGTTACGTACGTTACGAGCGTGCAAACGGCATGAGACAATGCTATGGGTCTGGCAGGCATGTAAGAAAGAAGGTAGACAGTCGAGTAAACGCTGAAAGAGAGTCACGCACGAGGCGACCGCTACGAGAGTCTCTTATCGTCAGACTCAGATCCGCGATGAAGTCGAGGTACGGATAGAGAGAAAGCAAAGAAGAAGAAAGAAAAAAAATCTAAGATTCCCAAGATCCACGATGGACTCCTTTAGCCGTGAGCGTAACGCGGAAGAGATTTTATTTCCAGCAAAGGATTGGGGGCGGCGTCATTCTCTGTATACACTCGCTTTAAGTAGAGGACAGAGACGTAACGTTTCGATTGTTTTTTTTAATCATTTTTTACAATTGAGAATTATGTAGTCGCGGTATACGCGAGTCTGATGTAAAAGTGACGTATGAATATTCCCAAGCATCGAGAAGCTTCCGGTTTCCCGATGGCAACTGTGAAATTGCGATTAGATATTTTCCGGTTGTAAAAAATATGTTCAGCTGAGATTGTATGATGCAACATGATGTAGAATACTACTTGTTTTTTTTATTAATGTAATATATATATATATATATATTCGAATCAAGTGTGTAGTAGTAGGTGAACAAAAATGGTGTACACTACTAGGTTGGCCGTTAGCGTCGTTGAATAGCTAATTAAATAATCCTTTGAGACGTCTTCACGATGCGGACGGGAACAGGTCGATACATCTCATTGTAACAGGATAAACAGGAGTTGGGACAAGGGAAGAAAAATAAAGGATGAAAAGCCGAACGACACGGGATTTAGCTTAGGATGCTCCGGCGCTGGTTTGGTCCTGGGCCACCGGCCGCTGGAATCCGAGATCGCGTCTGATCGCAATTAAGGCCCTGCTCGGCTGCGGCTGTGAATATTTTATTCTCCCATCGTGCCCATTGGCTTTGCCAGTGTTAGCCAGCTAACACTGCAAGGGTAGAGGGAAGCTGGTAGGTTGGTAGCGGGGGCCCCAATTCGAAACGAGCGAATTTGAATACGGCCTGCTCCGGCAAAACAATGGGACATCGACGGACCACACGGGATGCGAGCAAATGGTCGAACAACCGGAGGACATGCGTTCCGGCAAGCCCTCCCGATTCGAGCTCCCAATCCTGATCTCCAATCCGCATCTATCGAGTGGTCGAATTATTCTCACCCCCTAAAAGGTGGCCACCCTACGCAAATCAGGGGATGAAAACGGTAAGGTAAGAGAAAGCCGATGAAGTAGCTGCCGTAGTGGCGAATAATTATACCTTAATGTTTTGGTTCAGGAAACTCCTGACAAATGGGTCAACGTACGACACTGCAGGCTCAAAACGAGTGACTCATCGCTCGTCGCTTGTAGTCATTCAACTTGCTATGCTAATCTCACGGAGTCCGTCTAGAGTCCGAGACCAGAGCCTGGAGATAAATATTTCGGACAGCGTCGCTCACTCTCGAGCTTGGTCCTCGCGCCGCCGGTTATACACCACCTTGCCGAGTTATCTTATTCCTCTTCTTCTTCTTCTTCTCCTTTCTCCTCTTCCGTTTCACCTCCTTGTATAGTCCTCCTGTTGCCTTCTTTTAGCTCTACGGTTCTCTCCCTGCCCTGGTCCGTGCCCTGCCATATCCACCTAGCTGGGTAAAGGAACGCGCATTGCTATGCGTCGCAGCGTCGCAGAGGTCGTCCGAGCGCTCGAGGTCGGCGCATAAAGCATCCCCGGGTTAGGATTGGTCCTGGAGACTTTATAAAACGAACTCTATCCGAGCAAGTACGTGCGAGCACGAAAGAAATGTCCAGATGAATTGTCATTCTGTTCAGGTACCGAATGAGATTCGAAAAACACGCGTTATACACACACCGAAAAATCGTGCAGGGTGCACGAGCCGATTAAACCCAACGATCCTCGGAAACAGGGGAACGTAGTGGGAGTTGGTGAACCGTTGGCTCATCACGAATCGTCTGCACGAGGTTGAATGGAAAATTAACAACGGCAAGGTCGATGAGGTGCTGAAGCCGTCGATGAGAAAGGCAGGTTGCATTAACGCCACGTTACTCAGTCCTGTATTACTTTATTTCCTGGCTTTGTGCGTGCGGCCACCTATAACGAAGCGGAATCTTGAGGGTTTCGAAAGGCTCGAGAGAAACGGTTTTTCAGTACCCGCGTAAGGACTCGTCTTTTGAGGTTAATTCACGGTCTTGCCGTTGCCCGGACGCTTTTACACTCCAGGCCCAACTACCTAAGGTAAACTTCAGAGGTAAGAGATATGCGTGACGAGTGCAGGCACTGAGGCGTCCGAGACAGAGGTCTGATAAAAATCTTCTACTCTCGCGGTGTGACCAGAATTACATTATTTCACTGTGAAATAATGCACGCGAGGTCCTGGGAGAGTGTCATCCAGTGCCTGCTATACATTTCAATAAGCTTGAGCAATTACTCTCCAAAGTTACGTAACGTCATTTCAAGTTACAGCTGCCGGACGACTGCCGTTACGTTGGTACCTTGAGATTAGCCGATTTTCTGACCCAGAAAACGCGACCGGCACTGCTAAAAACCGTACAGGAAGAATGTGCGAGGGTTACGTGAGTATGGTATGCCGCGATATCGTATCGGAGGTGTAATTGATACTTTCGTTGGAAAGGCGTCGGTACAGTTCATGCGGAAGAAATTTATCCTGGACGATAATCTAACGTGTGGATATATACGTAACGTTTTCTTGAAAACGCGAGTACAGTAAATACTTATTAACTATAAAATTCCTTGCCAGTGACACGATACGCACGTAGGAAGCTTGTATCTCGTACCGGCATCTACATCCGGTCAATTTATTTAGGGAATTAATTCCTAAAGATGTCCATTTAAAATGTATATAAGAGAGGCGCGCGCGACTCAAAAACCAGCCGAACGCGCAATATAACTAACACCCGTCCCGAACTCCTATCGTGGCTCTTGATCGTACCCTGACTCTCATACGCGGCGCTGGCAGTCAACCCTACAAAATAAAATAAAATACCCACGGGGCTGCTGAATAAAAAATACCCCCATTAATTCATCGGCCAGCTTATGTCTCCCAGTCACACATCCCAGTCGAGTCACGCGAGCCACAGCTATGGACACTTGCCTCCATCATGTAACACGGACAGAAAGGTAAAATAAAAAGTATAAAAATAATTCTGGAAAATGGAAAAGTCATTGGCACGAAGGTTACGTATTAGGAGGTAGTGTCTTTTTTTTTAACATGTGTTTACGAATTTCAGGCTTCGATTTAGGTACTATTTATTTTCGTATCGCTGCTGGTTTAAGATCTTCGAATGGAAGGGGTTGGCTTTGCCACCCACGCAGTGGCGCGAGGCCTTCGATTTGAATAATAATTCGAACGTTATCGTAGAATATGTTAAAGGGTGTCGTTGAATGTTGACATAATGCTTGGCTGCTTGCGCATACAAATCCTTTACTTCTGTAAAATTTATGAAATTCAAAATTACACGTTTCACGTTGAGTACGTGAGCGGCTTTGGTTAATGTTAGAAGAGCTTTGAATCTTCCCCGAACGATTTAAAAATTTGCTCATAAATTTTGGACGTTTCTCGTTGTCCCACAGTAGACAAGGGATCGAGACTTTTATGAGGGATATCATTTCTTTGGAATTATGGTAATTGTCTTTCTCGAAACATAACCTCTCGACGGTATCGACTGTCCAATTTTCGTACTTATATTTGTAATTATGGTTTCTCTCAATGTATATGGAATCTGCACTGTACAGCGTGTACGCGTTTAAGAAGATTTACATCGACAGGATTTATACTACTTGTTATAAGACGTACGATCGTTTCCATAGAGCTGAGTGATTAATCGCATTGTCATTGGCAGTTAACCATTTATAAAGTACTCGAGTTTCATCGAGATGAAGATATTGTTACACGTAGCTAATCTGAAATCTTTAGCAGTTTCCCATAGTTGCGTTTAACATTTTTTTCATTGTGTATAACAAGCAATAATACCTGCCTATACCATAAGAGCTCATCATGTATCCTTAGAGAATTCGTATCGAAGAGGAGCGTCTTCCTGCTGGAGCGTGAAGTAAGTTATTAAAAATGTACCGCCATCTACCAGTGGCATCCTACGGAACTGCCGGTACGGAATTAACAAGTACTCCATAGTGCGCCCATATATCACTCGAGGTGTCAACCGATTCGAAGAATCGTTTCCCGATCTTCGAAGCCGTTCACGAAGTGAACTGCCGACACACAGTTATATTCACGCCAACTTGTCGATTCCCCGTTTGAATTTAAGCGCGACTTCGCCATTGACCAAAGAGCGAGATGTGAAAATGAGTCAAACGAGAAACAGATGAGGTTAGAGATCAAGAGTATGTCAGTACTTGTTCGGAAGACGCGATTAATAAAAGTTTTTCGAGAATCTCGACAAAGTGTAAATAATTATATACGGTAATAAAATGCAGCAAGTACCTACTGTGTGTTACGGGAACTGTAAAATTTCAAGCTGAAAGCCTGAAAGACGCGGTGCAGTGTACCATCTCAGGGCCAATTTCAAACGGATCTAGTGTTGCTACGAGGCAGTCTACCGAGACGAAATGTTCCACGGGAACGAAGTTGTTTAAACGCGAAATGAACGTAGGACTTCTACAACACTTTAAAAGTAGGTGCTAGTACAATTCCTTGGTGGGAAAAGCGGACAGGAACGGGTCGATGCTCGAACGTACTGAAAGAGAGCAGAAACGAGTCTGCGATGCTTTCTGTCAATAGGTAGTTATTTTCGCGTTGAATAAAAAAACTAACCTCAAAGTTGTAATTAAAAAAAGTATTGTCGAAGAATAATTTATTTAGCGTCAAAATATTTGAAACATTTTACTGTTAGTTTAGTTGTGCACTTGACTACCGAGTGAGTGAAGGATTCGGGAGCGATTAGAGCATCAGTTAGAAGGAAGTATGAGGTGAAGGTGATAAGTGTCATGATGATAAATGGTCGAGGTCCAGCAGGAGAAAGAAAAGAGAAGAAAGAAAGAAAGAGGGAGAGAAACCGATAAAATGAAGGTAGGTACGATGCAAAACATAAAATGTTGCTTGTGACAGTGTTGCTGTTCAGTGTATGAAACTGCTGGGGAGAATCGAATCGCAGAGTCCGGCGCCGCGTGTTCATGCGAACGCAGCGTAAAACAAAGCAAAGTCCACGGAGAGGAGTGAGAGAGAGAGAGAGTGAAAAAGAGAGGGAACGCTCAGAGCACAGACACAGAAAGGCTCGATGGTAATACGAGCAAAAGAGGTTAAGGTAGAGGAACACGCGACGCGAAGCGATGCCAGGAGGAGGTGCTCGTCGACACGCGATGTAGCATGTTCCCAGGACGCTTGGACGCGATTGGTCGGTACCCGGTGGGGCGTCCATGGGAGCACGCCTTCCATTGGCCGCGCTAACAAGACAGCTTCACCGAAACGAAATAATAAACCGCCGGGACGCTTCTTTATTTTTAGCTGTTGATGATAAAATATATAAAAGGCTATTCATTATAAACGCCTAGAAAGTATTGTCTAGCGCCTGGCCACGTCCCTCCTGAAGGATACTTGCTCCGTTCTCTCTATCTCTCTCACTCTCCCTACGTCTCTCTCGCTCGAAACGGAAAATCGAGAACAAGATTTCATATCGAAATCGAAAGTCAAAACGGAAACGCAGCAGTCTACTGGTTATAATTACAGATATTATTATTATACTAATATTACCATTTTTCCACATTGTTCTTTCGGTGTGCCTTTACCCTATAGGAAAATCTATTTTACCGACGGCTCCAATCCCTATTTCTGTATTCGTTCAGACGGCTACCCCTAATATCACTGACTCGTACAGTTAACAAGATTCGTAATTTTTATCATTGTTTATCCGTATAAAGTATTTTAGAAAATTTTTACATAGTCATCAATGTATTCCTCCTGTTGATTTTCACCCACACTACGAACGTCGTATATCCCTAATCGTGCGAATCTTTTCACGAAATTATGAAGTTCTTTGGAATATTTAACTACTCGATCCCGTAGGTATCGTGTGAAAATATAAAGTTGTTTCAATCGGGAGATGCTTTTTCACTAGGTAAATATACATACATATCTATATATACGTTTACGTCAGACAGAACTGCTGCTTACTTCATTGAGATGTAGAACCGTCATGGAAATTTCAGTGCCCTTTAGCGGCTTTCCAAGGTAGTCAGTCCTTTTCAGGGTTGGTGTGAATTCCCCCTTACCTTATCCCGAACGGCCAACCACCCGTCTTCAGCTGTGGATTAATGCGATGAGGTCCGCCTGTCAGCTGCCGTCGGATCTTGTACGCCGTTCGGTATCAGTAAGAATAGTCAACTCCCTTGTATTGTTTAATTTTTTAATTTTTACTCCAAAAAATACCCATCCCTGTTACCGCGTTGACTGAAGTACCAGGAAGTTGCTAGAGGTTTTACAAATTTTTCATTTATTCCTCCTATCACTCCTTTTGGGACGCTTTCGACGTTGCCGGATCGCTCGGCCATAACTCACAATACCTGCACTGGATAATCGAGTGGCCAAGACACTGCAGAAACTTTATGCGCCTATCCTTTGCCTGGTTGGTGGACAGCACGTGTGTACAAAGTACGTACAAAATGCCTTGAGGCCGATTCAAGATACATACACACACATGCTATACGCAGTGGTATAAAACAAGACTATATTTTAACCGATCGTGACAAACGGCATTACTTTCCCGAGCTCGCGCCGCGTTCTAAAGTTCCTTAAGTTGGTCCGATGTAAACAAGAGCTAATCAGCTTGACACGAGTCATTAAGATTAGGAAAGACTGGCCCCGTGATTTGGTATGCTGTAGGGATCCGCGTTCTTCGAAAGGCCTTTTCTTCTCAGAAGTAAAAGTTTACGGCATCCCCCTTTTGTTTTATCTTCAGGGAAAGTTGGACCAGGTCTCGTTACGAAAAGAATGCCGACACGCTATGCCTTTCGGCCTCGCAAAGCATATCGGACCGACATGACACCATATATATATATAAATTCATAAATAATGCATACATATCCATGCCTATGTATTCCTCTCACAAAGTTCTTCATTAGGATTGGAATTCCCTAAAATCTCCATTTTAAGGGCAGTTTAATGCAGGATACTCTGGCTCGATGATGATGATCAACGTCGATCAGGTTTTACAAATTTTATTCAATCAACTACACTACGTCGTATCAGACGCGTATCCTCGAAATTGTCATTTACGCTTTTCTCTTATGGAACGTACTTGGCACGTGATACTTTAGACACAGGGTACATCGAGATAATGTATATTCACGATCCCGGGACGCGCTAACGAGGATGGTTAAAGTCAACATATGGATGACCAGCGAAGCACAAGTGCGGGCATTATGGTTAACTGGTTTGTTATGATTATGATTTCGGTACTTTGCGTGACCCTCGACATGTATTTCTTTAGCTTTTTTTTGGTCAAAATTGTAAAAAAATTTGTTTACGTAAATCTAATGCTTTTTGGATTGTGAATATTTTTTTTTCCTATTACGCAATAGCCTTGTTACTTACGTATATACGCACTGGTATATATATATATATATATATATATATATATATATGTATGGATTATATTTTGCTCCGCTGAACCGATTTAATCGTGGGTATCCAGAACGCGTGCAGGTATAAGATCGGCATCGGTACAACATTTCACCGGCGCACGTGTTACGCTAAATCGATATAATTTTTGCCGACACAGATATCGATCCGCGTGGGATCGATAATGCAATCGTATAAACACATCTGGCCTGAAGTTGGTAGCTATGAATTAATTTACTGCACGACTCAAAATACCTGTACGGCATTAGTGACGTGTATCGCTATTTTACTCTATAAACATATCGCATCGTTATTTCTGTATAAAAAGTTTTTTTTACTATTTCACGTATGAAGCTTACATGCTTTTCGTAGTACAGTGTATAGTAATGGATGTGGTATATACATATATGTATAGTTCCATGGTTAATGCTAAGTGACTCGCGTATTTGTATTTTCAATACGCAAACTGAACCCCGTCTCGAAGAGCGAACAATACCGGATGCCATTTTGAAAATTGTGGGTATACTCAAAAATGAAAGATAGTCCTTGTTAATAGGCAATATAATAATTAACCGTTTGACCCACACCTCGAGACTTGACAGGTCATCTCTCACCTGGTCCACCCAAGTTTGGACCTTACTTAGGTAACTGTTTGATGCATTTAAAACAGACCCACCTGGTGCGCTGCTTCATTTTTTTTTTTTTTTTGGTCCAAAGTCCATTAGCCGTATAGGAACAATTATTTTTTTCACCATCCAATCGTCCGTATTCCCATCATCCATTCTATATTTACGTAGTCCACGTGCTTTTTGACAGCTCGCAAATTTTCGAATGCAAATATACAAGTGACTGAAATTTCACGCGAGTGGATTTTGGTTTTTTTTTCCCTAAAAATATGATCAATTTTTTTTTCAAGTGCGTCAGCGACGCGTAGCCGAACGTGTATTATATGCTAATATGGCGGATAGGACAGTGCCGTTCGTTAAGCGGACCCTCCCTCTATTACGAGGGGCCCAACCAGACGGTACTAGCACACTGTATGTATATATACATATATGTCCTACCATGTTTTGTTTTATTTTCCCTATATATTCCGAGCGGTCTATATACTTTATTATCCAACTGAAAACAGTAGCTCGTTATTCCTATAGGGAAGCAAGACGCGATACAGAAACCCCGTTCAACTCTCGAAATTCCCGTAACAGCTCGAGACGCGGCTTTTCACCTTTCTGACAATTTCTCTTATTCTCTTCATCGTCACACGCTGAGTGTAGCGTTTATATAAATTAGCAATCGCTACTAACCGATGGGATTGGAATTACAGGCTGCTGAGAGCTGAGACCAAAACAAAATATAGTCTGTAAAAATAAGTTTGTTCAGGGACGTTTCTATGCTCAGGTCAATTTAAGATACACCAGATGGGTCATTGACCTTAATATTTATAATGGCAGTAACGGTGACCTTGAAAAATAAGGAAGTTGCGAATAAATTTTTCGCGGCACCCCCATTTGTCTTAAAAAAATACGTTCCACGCCTTTGCACCGATTTAACATTAAGGCGGGTGACAAGAGTAGTCAAATCTGAGTTAAGATTACGTCCCAGCATCTGGGTTCAGTATCAATCAAAATCAGAGCAAAGTTCATGCCCAGTACATAGGCGTAACTAGTTCCATTGAAGAGATAAAAAATATATATATATATTAAATTTATTTAATATCCCCGGTATCCTCTGTACACGCATCTATATGTATATTCTTTATCCAATAATTCAAATCCCACGCCTTTGCATCACCGCGAGGTAGCTGCAGACCAGATTCAATCACGAAACGTAGCATCTTCGACATTAGCATAAACCTAATATGCCACGGACACAATACGTTATTAAGAGTAAGAAATAGGGTACCACGTTAGATCCCACGGTGTGATACGTCACACAACGCGGATGCTCTACTTAACATAATATAATTGACCACACGCAATTCAATAGATTTTGCATAATAAATAAATCGTATTGTACGCCCAGGATATACGCGACCGGATTTCTTTTGCCGACTCATCCAAGGATTATCCTCTCTAAAGATAAAAAGCCTTATGGACCGCAAACTTACGTACTGTTTTGTCGTGACGTTAACCAGAAAAAATTTTTTTATCGATTCGCGTACAAATTTTTTATTTATTACAATCGAACCTGCTGTATATATATATATATATATATATGTATATATATTATACATATATATTATACATATATATTATATACACGTAGGTGATTTTATAGGAATAAAAAAAATACCTAGAAATCTTTCTAAGGAATTGTTCCTTGAAAGCTCACAGGTTCCCATAAGCCAGACTAACCTGGGACACTGGGAGTCCATCTAGCGTACATAGGAAAAAGCACCAAGTGATTCCGTAAGAGGGAGCGGAACAGTGTCGAGAATGATAATGAGAGATTGCTGGGACGAGATATACTGGCTTCTTCCTTTAACTGCTATGCATGTGTTTATACGGTGATTTCAATGTTTATCGTTATTAAGGACCACCCCCCGGTATATTTTTGACTAAGCTGGCTGCCTTTATTAATTCGAACGATTTACGCTGGGATCTTTTTTTTATTTATTCACCGTCGATCCATACTTTGTGCGATTTTTAATATTGATACTCGCGGGTGCGATGCTGTTAGATTCTAACGGGAAGTCGATTTCTAAGACTGTGTACTCGTGTGGAATTCAAAATTATAATGGCGCAAAAAAATCGCGCGGGACTTTGTTTGGCCTGGAGCGAGGTGGGTTTGCGTGGATTATTATTATTATCGTCGTAGCTATAGCTGTCCAAATAAATGTCCATTGTCACTAACAATGCGGATGGCGATGGAAAATTATAGGTGAACAGCAATGATTTATTGTCCTTGGTATATATATAATTTCCTCTTTGGAAAAGAGCCGATGCGTGTAACGCGGAGGTACGACGGGTTCTTGAGGATCGATCGATCAATCGAATTATTAATAAAGATTGATAAAATGGTGGATAAAACATAATACGACGGAAGAAGAGAAAAAATATGTCGTGGAAGTATAGTTATTTTTTTCCCCTATTTTTTTCGCTTTCTGGTTTACGTAGTCGTTCCGTGGCTTTAGGCCGTGAGGGTCAAAGGTCAGGTCGGTTGGATGGTAAACACAGTGCCTTCTGCGTCATACACTTTTCCTTGGTTACCGTTTCGCCGTCTCTGTGTATAGATACAGTGACGACTGAATGCCTTGTGTCTCCGAATAGAGAAAGAAAGTGTTTGAGAGAGAAAATAGAAAAAAAAAATAAAATAAAAGAAAAGAGTAAAAATGCAGAGGTAGGTAGAACCGTGAACCGGTATAGCTGTGTCCTTAATTGACAGGACCCGTGGTCCCGTGTCCTTTGGGTCCGTGGCAGGACCTCGTTAGCGGGAGTCTAAAGGATAGCAGTCAGAATGCCATCTGCAGGTATATAGGTTCTACGGGAGGAGAAGTCGACGTCTTTAAATTAGTCCGGTCACATTATCTTCAATATAACGCTGCTGGACCGCCGCAGCATCTTTAGCAAGTTATATAGGGTGCAATCGCCGTCGAGATCATTTGCATAATTTTAATGCCGTTTACAGTGTTCATTTATGTTTTTCCTTTAACGAATCATGATTTGCGAAGGATGTGCTATTGGCTGTGTTAAAAAAAAATTATTATCCTCGATCATTACGCTGGGTGGCTACTGGTCCTTTCTGGTGGCTGGTTGGGGGGGTACGAACGAAATGTAAAATCAGGGGTAAAAACAAGGGGGAGTAAATCGTGCGAACGACTCGAGAAACGGACGTCGGCTTCCTTATCAAATCGGAACACGTTGGAGCACCGCAAAGTGGATATGGCAATGCTACTATATACCTACCTACGTGCGGGAATGCGTTAAGCACTTAGGAAGCAGCATTGCATAGCACTTGTTTTTGCGAACATCGCTCAACGCCATAATTACCGTCCGATTACTGAATTAAGCGATGCTACGTGCCTCGAACCAAGGATTTCTGCTTTGGGATATTTTAACTGTTTTATTAAAAGTACAATTTGGTACCGATTCGTCGGGAGGTTCTGACGATCATTGTCTTCGGGGAGAGCGGGTCCTGCTGGAAATTTAGGTTGATTTTTTTTTTGATCAGTCGCGTAATTACGTGGTAATAATATGAGAAGGAAAAAAGGGGTTGATCCTCGTAATGATAGTTATTTCGGTTTCATTGATGAACGTGCGGGGTCAAATTATGCGGTTTTGAGAACGCACGAGATTCTTGTTACCGGGACTGTGCTTTTCTTTGGGTTTTATTTGGGGTTTTTTTTTCTTCATACCCGCAACTTCGAAATTCATCGTTTTTCGACGATCGCACCGGAACGAGGAGCCATTGTTTGGCGACGGTAGCTCGCGTATATCTTTGTCCGGGTGTCTATATAATTCAGGATACAACGTCCAATATATTACAATTTGTCTAGAGGAGATTGCTGTTTTTCGGACCCCCCGCGGCTCGGGACCTAAGGCCCCCATGGGATACGCCGGACCGTGAGTATTATATTTCTATATAGTTTAACGTGTGTAATATTTATACGCGCGTCGATGCTGTAGGTTAGATGGTTTTTACGGCCATGGACCTATGGGATATGATAGATTGATGATCTCGCTAAATATGGTCTATTATACGGTTAACTGTTCATTTTCATTTTTTTATATAGTTAAAGACCTATTCAGCTCAAACGCATCAGCTAGATTTGACAGTTGTCGTGATCTCACTGGGAAGACTGTGCAGTAGGTCAATTTCGACTAAAATATCGTCTAATGGTAATTAACCAAAACAAACGTTTGACAGCTGTCAAATTTGACAGATACGTTCGAGCTGTATAACCCACGTGTATCGCAGTGCATGGGTTTATCCTTAGTAACTCGTTAAATGACACCATGAAACAATATTAATTTTCTATTCCTTTTCTTTTCACCTGTCAAGTCGATACGATTATACGAGCTCAATTTGTAATCTGTTAACGAACTTTGTAATTTATCGTGGAAATATATATTATCCGGTAAACGCAACGTGTAATTCGAGCTAATAGCTACGATCGATTAATGATTATCGATCAGGTGGTAATACAGTTATTAGTTGTTACGTATAGACGAGCGTAAACGTACAGTCGTGTGTACGATTGCCATTACTTTAAAAAGTTAACACCGTGCAGATTGTTGGGCTTTTATGGGTTTTCTTTTACCCTCTTGACGTTCCATTGCGGCTCAACGTTGATTGTTTTTTGAACGCCGAAAATTCACGGAAGGGGATGCTGCGCGATGGCAGGTCATATTGAAAATTCAAATCACGCCCTCTACCCTCGATGTCGCTGTAATATATAAATGTGGCCGACCCCGAGGCATATTTAGAGGTTGGTTAGGTACTTGGAAAAAAAATCTTCAAACTTTCGAAGGGGACAATTCTTGGAACACAGGGAGACACTAACAAGAAGCTACGAGTCTCCCATAATTCCAGACAGGGGTTGAATTATATATATACGCTTTTCCTTTTTCTTCGTCCTCATCTTCACTTTTTGTTTGGTTGGTACCGATTTTTGAATTTTTTTTAATAGCTTGAAGTAAGAACGGTAGCCAGGAGCGTTGCGTATAAAAATTAATATTTACCCTAATTAACTCGGTTGTCATGACCAATTAAGAAACGGTAGGAACACAGCTACCTGCTTGGGAAGACGTAGACCTGTACACACCCCCTTCGAATAAAGTAGAAAATTTTATTTTCCCAAGAAAATTTAAGGACGACTTCCAATGGTCCATTCGTACCTGCGGCTGGGGTTTCGCGTCGTGTTTTTACCTAAAATGTCAAAAAGATTTAGCTCGGACGTCTTTGAACAAACTGAGGGAATTTTGGACGTTTATGTTCGAGCCTACCTTTCTTTTTTTTTCTTCTTTTTCTTGAGTATAATTTTTGAATCATTTCGCACAGCCGGTACTGGGTTACTCCATTGTGTCTAACGATTTCTTAAACTGTCGTACGTTGTGGGCTTCCTCTGTGATCCTAGTGAAACTCAACAAAAACTCATAGCTGAAATACTGTAGATTCCGGATGTACGTGATTCGCGTTAAGTCCAATTCACATGTATATATGCACTTATACCTGTCGCCAGGTTAAATAAATTGGCTCTCACGACCCGACCGCCCTTCGAAGGGTAACAATAAAGTAATAGGAAAATGTGAAAGAAAAATCAATTCCTGCACCCTCAATCGCTTTTAAATATTCAAAGGGGATACTTTGAGACGCGTTTTAAATTTACGTCCAATTACGAAAAATCCTGGGAGAAGCGCTCGTAAAGATGGTCTACCTGAGGAAAGAGTCTCCCGTTAGGAATGCCTAAAACAATGCAAGGTGACATGTCCTCCACCTGTAAGCTCGTAGACCGAGAGCATGGGGGATGTTTCTCACGACCCCTGCGTCTTTAACAACCCCAGAATGCTTCGTGATTTGTGCGCTACCCGATCGGGAAATATGGCTCCCGAAAAGTCGGACCCAGAAACGGAAGAAAAAAAAAGGAATATAAGAAGAAAAAACATCGTTAAGGGATGTTCTTTATTGTCGCGACAAGAATGCCAGTCGGTTTCTCAACATTTTATTTTTTTAACATGGTCAAGGAATTTCGCATTTTTCTCTCAGCCTCATCTTTCATCCATTTTTTTTTCGTTCCCTCTCTAACAGAAAATTCAGCCTCGATACGTGAAATCCCCACGAAAACAGTCTCCTGGAAGCTCCAGCGGAATACGATTTACCCTGTCCTCGTCGTACAGAGCCGGTGGGACCCAAACGAATGATAATGTAGGGATATCGTATTAAAATCTGGCGCTACCCTAGGCCAGCAGTCATGGAAGGTTTAAGAACGCGTAAGGAGTTTCTGGGCGCCAAAATAGATGGACCTCGTTACAAATGGAATGGAGTTTATAATCAGTATCTCTGCGGTGGCATCTACCGTTCTTGGGCTCCCGAGAGTGGTGCTTGTATATATATATATACGGTTGTTGGTTTGGACTCTCTTGATTCTTGGTTCCCCGTACTCGTTTATATCCACCTAGTCGGCCCTGGTGGCCACTGCCGCCACCTGCACGGGAGAAACAAGACCAACAATAAGATTATAATGGGCTAGTGGAATGCCTCGTATTTATCATTGTTCATTGTTTACCGTCTCGAGTCGCACTCTACAAATTCAATTTCTCCGTTAGATGATCGGTACCCAAAATCAAATTTCGACCCGGTCCCAACAGTCCGAAGTCGTTCCGAAATTGGTACCCAGGTCGCGGTACCGACGATCCATGGAAGAAACAGCCTTTCCTGATAATCGGCATACCAGCCTTCGGGTTAGGGGCGGGGAGCAAGCTCAGGCAAAACGGCGACGTCGCTTCACCACCACAGTTAAGTTCGCCGCAGCAGGAGAGAAGTCGCGATATATTTGCATGCCGTTTGCCAGAGTAACTCCAATGGGGGCGTGGGGATCTTCTCCATTGGCTCACCATCCGAGTAATGGTTGCTTGCATTAGCTACTCCAAGGATCTGCTAACCCGTAGGCCAAGACCTCGATACTCCTTTACCAAGGCATAGGACTTCGCATGGTAACCACCTTGGCAACGCCAGAGGTGTACCTCCAGCCTAAATCCCGATCAGTAAGAATCACCCGTTACAACGTTTCCGTAGAATTTTAAATCACGTGTCAAGTTAAAAAAAATTTGTTATCAAATTTTCAAGCTACCGAATGATCTTGAAATTCCGTGTAAAATCATCATCAGCAAACTTGGAGAATCGTTACCTGATCTGGTGACAAGGTACCTTCTCACCGTTCGCATAGCGACTTGCCACTCTTCCCTCTATCGACTTACTGATATCTGCCTTATGTCATCCGGGGTTAGGAATTGGGTTTACGCTCGCGCAACCCCGGTAATTAGTGAGTCTCGACCAAATGACGGTGGTCCCACGAAGGGTCCCATATGCCGCTCCGATGGAGAGATTAAAATCTCTCCCTGGTATATACCCCGTGTAACGCCGAGTAAGCCAACTTAAAATAATTCCGGTGTGTGCGCGACGTGATGTGTTGTGATCCAGATCGAGAGGATCCTTATCTTCTGGCAGGGACGTGTTGGTCATGGCTCAAGTCCCTGCAAAACCGTCTCACCTGGCCACCCCCCCCCCCCGACTCATCCTTCTCCTCTTCTGCTTCTTGTCCTCTTTCTTATTTTATACCACAAGCTCCCCTCGCCTCCCTTGTTCGTCGTCAGATCCTCGGTTCTTGCCTTCCGTTTCTCCAGGTCGTTACGTAAGACAACTTCATAGCGAACCTCGCGCTACTGGCTCTTTTGGCACGTCGTCTGGCGCTTGAAAAACGGAAACACCCTGGCGCCCACTTGAGGGACGTTTACGTTGAAAATATACCGGGTTTTAAATACCATGGAAATCTAAAATAGAAAATTAGGCGGGTCAATACATTTTTTGATTCAAGAAAAACACACTCTCTCGTTATCTTTGTCGAGGAAGGGCCGATAATATGCGCACGCTGCCAAAGGGTGTGCGTTAGAGATTCAGGCCGATTAACATAGAAGCGGTATCGCGGGACGGTCGATAACGATCGGTCGGTAATACCTAACCCTCAAGTATTTATTTAATCGGCTAATCACTTTGAGGCTTCATCACAATAATCCGCCTTGATGTATATAATGTACGTCTATAAACACATGCTGGAGATACGATGTAAATACTGTTTATGTGGTTACTATAAATTCATGGATAATTTGCACGGACTGTATTTAACGCCTTGAGGATAATAGGCTGGTAGAGGCTTTTCTGAACTGACCTCCAGGAATCAGGAGGAGTTAGACGCTTCTTGCGGTGGATGTACAAATAACGTGGAGAACGTTCCGTGACTACGAGCACCAGGAAGCAGGTTGTGAAAGACGAAGAGCAACGTGCGTGGATGTTCGCGCAACTTTTAAAAAAATTTCATTGACAATTTTTTTCCTTTCAAGCAGAATCCCGTGACGCGGCCGGTGGGTTGGTACGAATTTTTGTTTTGTGCGCTCGAAATGGCACCGCTTTGGTATTGCACGCGGTGTGCGACATTAGCGTGAGGCACCCGTAGTTATCGGCACGGCCTGATCTTTTTCTTATAAATAATTCCTGACCACGCTGCAGCTTCGCGTCAAATGGCCAAGCGCGAGCGCCACGAATTCAGTAGCCACGTACTGCGCGCCATTTGGAATGATAGTCAAATAGTAAAGTCACAGGTGTTTCTGATCGTAGGTACATCAAAGGCGCCGACGGACACCGGTATAACTTCCTCTGGCAGAGGACGTACGCAATCGCAGAAGATTTCCGAGCTTGAATTTCCTCGAGGAGCATAAGGAAAATCTGTACCAAGATCGACTGCAATAGATAAAAGATAGTTATCCCGTAAGTCAAACGAATATCTAATCAAAGATAAGATAATCAAAATCTTGACGTACCTGCCTTATTAGCGATTTTCTAATTCTTCTTTTTTTCTTCAGCACCCTGCGACATACCATTGAAATTGATAATGCGAGACGTACGTTGCATAATGGTTCAGGAATGCCAAAGGGGCGAATGCAGGAACGGCAGCAACCCGAGCGGCAGCTCTAGGTTTACAACGTGCAACGAATTACCGGAGGCCTAAAGACGAAATAAAAGCGAATAAAATTATCAGGATAAACCGTCCCGCGCTGTAGGTTGGTAATATTATGCAAATCCGTAGTCAATACCTAATATAAGATAATCACAATGATTATTTTCTCATCCTCCAGCTCCCTTGCTCGTGGCCTTTTATTCGAGGATCATCTTGATCGTTCATCCTCCTCCCTCTCTCTCTGTACATATATATACCGTATCTCCAAGAACACAAGAGGAACGATGGACCATTGCGCGGAGTGTGCCCGGGGCTCTCTATGGGGTCCTGGAAAAAAAGAAAAATGCGAAGCTGCTTATCATAAAATATGCCCGCTATGTGGCTCCAAGAGCTATGTCGAGCAAGAGAGGAGTTCCTATGCACCAGCAACCCCCCTCCGCCCCCCCGGGTGCCACATAACATTATATGCTTCCTACATGTCTTAAGCGTTGTCTGGCCGAGCGCGAACCTCACCCGCAATGCGAGCCTGCGGCCAATTGGAAATTGTCCCTAATAACAGGGGATACTCCGCGTCCACTCCTATCGTGGATTGCAGTTCACTCCTGCATGCTTGCTGAAACGTCTCTTTGTACGGCTTTAAACGATTTATATATACAATACTCCAGCCTTGAGATCTACTTAGTTTGGTAATACGCTTCTCTTTTCGTTATAATGTTGTTCTTCGTTAACGGCTAATCACAGTCCATTAAGTAGCACTTTGGGAGCAAGGTGTAGGGTGACGTTACTCTTGTGACTTTACAGCGATTATATTATAGCACGGCGATGGGCCGGAAGTCCGGTCGTGGATGGGAAAGAAAGAAAAAATAATACCATAATGAAAGGACCCAGACTTTAAAAAAAAACTGGCCACTCAAACTTACCAAGGCTAACCGACCGCTGGGACTTACGTACGTTATTAATTAATACGTGGGCACGTCCTCACGGAAGTTAAATGATTCTTGGGCCTTTTTCTTTTGCACTCTTTTGCAACTCCTCGCGAAAACATTGAATTTCCGGTGATTTCGAGGGACTCGCGCAAAACGTCATCGTCGGGACGGAAGGGACCGGTGCCTTAAACTCGGTAGCCGCACTGCGCGTTTGCGCGGCTAGGTTAAGACAGCCACGCGTGTACGAGTGCGTGATATCGGGGAGACACATCTTAGATCCCGCTCGTGATATCAACCGCGCATATTATGAGGCCCAAAGAGCAGATGCTAACTTCGGTTGAACCCGGGGCCTGTTCCTGGTTCGCCTCTGGTTGTAGCTTGTGGAGGATGTCGATGCACTACGAGCACATTTTTGGATCCACAACATATTATGTCTTAGCGCTCGGGTGCTTGACCGTTTCTTCACCGGGCCCATTCTCAGGGCCTTATGTACAGGCATACACGTTAGAGTTTGTGTCTTTCTTGGCAATTGTTAAGTCTGTTTTACTTTTTTTTTTCCAAGATGAAGCATTCTTTTGTACGATTCATAATATGATGTATGCAGTTCAATCAATGCAATTTTATGCAGTTTTCATGTAACGTATCTCGCTGCTGAGAGTTTCCTGATAAAGAAAAATTCGTTCATACCATCTAAATAAATGCACGTGGGTACGAAGAAGAATAAAAGTCTCTCAAAAAGTCGCGCGACCAAGGTATGTACTTATTTCTAGTGCGCGAAACTTAAGTCAGTTATCGCCATACCGATCGCGCGTATTCACTCCACTTAGCATATCTTCTACGGACGTGCGAGCCTTTCCACGCGCAACGATGTTTAGCCTAATTTAAATATGGAATTAATTGAGGCCCCGCAGCGTAAGTATCTATACTTACATTGCGTCGAGATGTGAATGTACTCGTGAGTCGTTAAGAAGGTGGGAAACGCGGCGGAAAGCCCGCAATAACAGAATGAAGTGGCTTGATGATTCCATGAAGTTGTTTGCTACCAGCTCACTGTATTACTGCGTTACAAACTCGTACACGAAGTATATTCATATGTGTATACCTATATATACAGACACAAGAGCCACGGTGAGAATTGGGGTGGTGATTATGCTACAAGGTGCACCACATAACTTCCGCC
The DNA here is from genome assembly GCA_030142595.1 of Trachelus iudaicus. Classification (NCBI taxonomy): domain Eukaryota; kingdom Metazoa; phylum Arthropoda; class Insecta; order Hymenoptera; family Cephidae; genus Trachelus; species Trachelus iudaicus. The sequence goes on from JARQTH010000626.1 coordinate 249,674, forward strand.
AACCTGGTGTAACGCGAAGAACGATTTCGTAGTGTATTAGCGGCTTTTTTTTATGTCGGAACTCGTAGTCGCAAAACTTAATAGCACAGCGTGCTTCGCCCGACGATTTGCCAAAGCTCCATAAAGAGAACGAGAGCGCAACGTTATTTCTACCACTTGTCGTTACCTACGCTCGGCTTTTCTCGTAAAGCGAAAAGCCACTAGTTGTTACCGACGGAGAGTGGTCCGACGCTGTCACGTTCAGTCGTCCTATTATTGTTACTGATATACGCCACATTGTATACGCCGTACGATGTACTTACGAATATTCCTCTAGAAGCGTTAGAGGTTAGGAGTGCTTTTATTAAACAGGACCCATCGACATTTCGTACGGGCTACACGATCCTGTCTGAGATCCTTCGAAAAAGTGAAAATGAAGTGGCGGAAAATCGCTCTACTTTTCTGACCCTCTCCCATTGGCCGCGTTCTCTATATTTTGGTACTACGGCTGCTGATTAGAGACACAGCTTCTCCTGAAACAGCTGATATATTTTTCTTTCAGGCGATCTTTTTTCCTGCGTCTAAGCGCAGTCTATGCTAAACGTCGACGAGCAGGACTGTCACAGTGCGACCACCGTAACCCAGAAGGCGAGATACGAGGTTAGAATCCCCTGGCGAAATTCCGGCTATTTGCCAATCAGAAATCACACGCCGCCCTTGAGAGAAGAAAGGCCGGGCATACCACGACGACAAATACACCATCTCCAGCCGTAGAAACAAAAGGTACTAACTCAACAAGGTGTACGAAGTAAGTCCGCGTTCTCCCGTAAGACACCGAGTCTCTCGAGTATTTCTCACAGCGTGAGTCGTGGTGCGCGACTGGCCAATGGCGTGCCGATGCTACGGGACTCCTGCGCGGTATTCGCGGAATGAAGGCGTCGGGTTTAAATCCTTTTCGAGGGAATAAAAAGCCCCTGAAACGGGGTCCTAACTCACTGGCCGGTGCCAACCCTCTCAGGCCGTACTGCCAACACGAGTGCGAAAATAATCGTTAGCTTTGTGCGGACCGCTTGACTTCGTGGTGTGCCGTGCTATTTCTGTATCCTACCGTGTAACCGGCTTCTAACGATTTGTCTACGTTTCTATGTGTTGGCTACCCTGGGCGATGGAGTGAGCCGTTGCCGATAGCGTCTGGCTAACAGCCGTTTTCTGTAGGGCGACGAAAGAACTGAGAAAGAATGGTTGACGCGTGGTCTAGAGGGCAGACGGAAGAGGCGGGAGAATTTAAATTTTTTAAATTGACAGCTTATACCCACGGGTATAAACCGTTGTAATTGAAATTGGCTTATTAGGATTCAGATCGATTTCCATGCCGCTTATGTGTAATATGACGAGTCTCGACTTTCCATGTGCTCGAATGAAAGTTCTTTTAATCGGCACGATTAACCGGCGCTTTGTCGGTATAATTGATGAACGGTTTGTAGACAATGACGAGGTTCGTAGCGAGCAATGGAAACATTTAGACAGACTCGGTAAGACACGCTAGGCAAGAATTGATTACGCTCCTAATTACGAGTGGGATTACCATAAATTACCATAAGGTACGAGTATGAGCACAATAAAAACCGAGCGTAAACAGATGAATTAGAAATTGAAAATTAACAATCCCTCCGACTGTCCGCATAATAAACGGCTTCCTCGGGATACGTGTACACGATTTCCACATGGCCGACGGAGTAATTAACAACTCTTGTGAAATCTTCGCAATATTCCGTTCATTGCCATTTGCACCTTTCGAACTCGCATCCCTATTTCTCAGCTTTGCTACCACCGTGTATCTACGATTTCTATTGATTTCCACAATGCATTCTTTTACCTCGCATACGGCTCTATGATATCTAACGATAAATCATTGATCCACAGATACACCCGTAGGAGCTTCGTTCACGTGTCATCGCATCTTCAGACCTTCTAATAGATCAATAATAACCATATTGATTTATACATCTTTATCGTACGATCGTTCGGATACGGATCTATAAAAAGATCCAGAACGACTCTGTCGAACCAATATCAAATTCAAGATCAAATAAATTTCAAGACATCCTACACGGAAACCGGTACCAAAAGTCGATCTCGCATCAGACTTACCGTCAATCGATATCGAATAAAGCCAGTACTGCCACATCTTAAAGATCGCCAAAAACCACTTGCGCGTGATCCAGAGGTGAGAGGGCTGCAGAAAGCATATAATTAATATAAGGATCGATCCCAAGAAAGCGTCGTTGTGAATCGGCGCCAACGAGAGACGCCCATTCACACCGAAGACCGGCCAGGGTGGTCATCCCTGAAACCGGAAGTGCCGTTAACTCCAAAGTAGCCACTCGCAGAGTGACCGAAGACAGAGTGAGAAGAGGATGGTAAGGGTAAGCAGAGGAGAGAAAGAAAGTAGGAGGACGAGAAGAATGTGAGATTTCTGAGAATCTCATCGAAGCGGACATTCTCCCGCCTTCGAAGGCCGATAGGCACTAATCATGCGTTAGAATCTTCGGCTCCCACCCACGTGTACGTCTCTTCGTCTACTACGGCGCCCCCATCGCTGTTCCATCCTGAGGCACAGTTAGCTGATGCGCGAAGAGGCATTCGTTCTTCACGGCGTCCCTTCCACGTTCGATTGGCTTCTAGTCTGGCCTTAAGGACTCCAGGAGCGTGAATTATCAGTCGCGTGTGATCGCGGCAATCCCACGCATACACACGCTCGGCATGGCTAGAGCCGACAAAGAGGCCGGGCATCCATAATTCAAGCAATCCAGTCATTGTGTGTCCGCGGACCGAGGCGCCGATTGGCTCTTTAGCGCGACCAGGCTTCTTTTGCCTGGCTGAGCTCCTGCCAACACCTGCAGCCTTCGTTCTTACATGTTAATTCCCTTGGCTCGTGGGGGTACGTTGTAACGTCTCCAATATACATATATATATATATTGTTATTTATTATAATTTTCAATTGTACATTAGATATATATATATATATATATATATATATATAAAGAGAGGGTGTTGAGGACTACTTGGGTTATGTATATAGGTGCGGCGGTCAGGCGAGCCGATATCAGCAGGTGACCCAAGGACGCTGTAAGTAGTCGGACATAAGATTCCTATTGAATAAAGCAATTATGAATTAGCATACGTAATACCCGGGGTCTCCGAAAGCACGAGGAGCGGATATACAGGCGCATTCGAAGTAACTTCATCCGATACGAAGCTTGCGTTCAAAAGAAGCATGCGATGACTCCTGCATTCTTTCTTTGTGGCAACATAACCTAAGATTAAGTCAGAGATTCTCTTGGATAATTTGCCGAGTTTCACTCTGGTTAGGAAATTTTTAATTGGACTCGCGTCCTTAGATTACCCCTCTTTCTTGTATTTGGAACACGTGTGATAGAGACGTTTGCTCTTGGGTGTACTTGGAATATGCGATTACTTCGGAGGTACTGATAGAGCAATTTGTATAACCCTTACCTCCCGCCCCAAGTCAATCTCTTCGATCAGGAACGGCTTCTTACAAAGAAATTCGTACGCGGTGTCCAAATTGGAACTGGATATTTTTAAATGGTCGATAAAATTGACCATTCTCTCTCGGAAAGAGTAAATGATGAGAAAAAAGTATGCACAGACAAGAAACACCGTAGAGATTTGTCTAAAACGATCAAACAGGGCTAGATGCTTATCTGCATCGAAGAAACAGCCGAGACAGCCGGAATGACCGAAATCCATGGTTTGGGTGTTAAACTACCGAATTCTTCGGTTTTTCTCTGCTCGCGTATAATTTCCCCGGTGAACGACAACAGGGCGAGTCTTTACGAAAGCGGAATTCGGTTGCTTTCTTGCATCGAGCTCAGCGGCCGAAATTATCCGGAAGATGTCATTTCTCTCGTGGTCATAAAACTTCATGGGATAATCGACCCAGTTTCATCCCCTTTACTGACAATTGTACAGTGCCACTCGGTATAATATAAAAATAAATAATTATAATTTCTATAATTTCAACATCAATAACTTTTTATACTTAACTTAACCTCTTTCCTTTTTCATGAAAATCCATCGCGACTTCGATCCGATTTCTTCGCGAAATCCTTTTGTATTATAATTCCGCGCTCGATATTTAAGTGCGCGGTTGTATTCAAAATAGCCCTTAACTAATTTGAATATGGAATAAAGTAGCTTTTAGATGTGATATAAGCAGAGTTCGGTCGTCGTCGCATCGACTTTAGCTTTATCTAATCTTGTCCCTGCCATGTAGGGCAGAGGATGGGACAGGTAGCTTTTAAGTCGCAGCTACGAACATTATTATTTAAATAAGCCGAAGAACGAGATGTGGGAATAATACGTTTTCGAGTGGCGTGCTATAACGGGTGACGCACGAAGTAACAGCATATCGGGTACGACCTATCATATATATATTGTAACGTTCCGGCCTTATACCCCTCCATCTTCTATCCTTTTTCCCTCATAATCTCCCATTCTCGATGATTGATACGTCAAGAGCCCCACATAAGAGTGCATAGCGCA
>JARQTH010000626.1:254319-291165 GCA_030142595.1 Trachelus iudaicus
GGTAGATCAACTCACTTCTTGTCGCCTACGGTACGATAGTCAACCAAGAAACCATTGTAAGAGTGCGCCTGTATGAGGGTGAGAGTGAACTAGAAGTTAAGACACATCGTAGAGTGTAATTTATAGGACAATATAACACGATTATTTTAATTTAAACTCCAGTGTCTAAATTCTTGCAAACGACGCCTGCCCAGTGCACAAACCTCCTAAAAAAGTCTCGTGATTACCCACTCCAGGAAGTCACGAAACGTCTCATATATATATATATATATCCAACCTCCATCATATATATATATATATATATATATATATATATATCCAACCTCCTTGTATCTGCATACCATAAAAATTAATTTGCGAAAAATTTTTTTTAAATTATACACCACCTCACTATCAATGAACGACAAACTTTTCATTTTGAAAATCTACAGGGGCAGCCACCTCTATATCCTCATTAAACATTTGTATCATAATCATAATTGCTAAGCGTCTATATAACGCGTGTCGCATGACGTGTGACGGCGTGTCCAACAAATGCGTCCGATGGGGCCGTGAGATAAGGCTAATGGAAACACACGCCAATAATTCCGCATTAATACACTCCACGGGGAATAGAAAGGATAATCTTCGTATAGCGGCAGTGGTAAAATGGACATATGGATGGAAGAGAAAAAAAGCTGTCGATAAAGAAAATGATAAAAGGTCACGGTATATCGTAAAACAGAGAAGGTCGCGCTTATGGATATTTAACAGTGGTGTGTGTATATATATATATTTTTTCTAGGTTCCTTAGCTCATTCGTACAGCGCAAATATACGTAAGCACGAGCTTCTTCCACAGTACAGGGGAACCTCTGTCGGGATTTGTTTTCTGACGCCTGGGGATAACTATGAAACAGGTGAAGAGCTGTAATAATATGGAAATCATAGGCGGACGTAGCTTGTTTCGTGGCGAGCGGTAAAATGCCGTGTGGCATCGAAGTTCTAAACGACGCTGTTGGCTCTACAAACCGCAACTGCGGTTTTGGTTTATCGAGGCGTTTTGTCGACGATTTGCCCACTCATCGGGTTTCTAGGCCGAGCTTGAGAAATCGCTAGGTGAAGAAGAGAAGATGACTGTGTGAAGGGGGGGGGGGGGGGGATAAAAAATAATAAATTTTTCGAAAATAAAATACGTGTAAACATATAGGTGTGAAATATCGTCAATTATAATAAAAATTATTATTATTGAATATAATTTCGAAAAATTTCATTCCTATCGCGAAACCGAAACACGACTTCAAGAGACGTAGAAAAATTTAAGGGGTGTCGGGGACGATATCTTTTGGTCGGTAAACACGGTGGACAGTTGGTGATTAAACAGTAATTAACTAGCTTTTAATTAGGGGGTGTCCACGGAGCTGGCGGTCAAAACCCATATTCCAGAGGCTCGATGAACAGTCAGATTACGTGGGGATGAATTATACGGAAGGTTGCCATTCTAATGTTCACCCTCGAGGCCGATAAGTAATCGAGGAGTTCGGAAGCGGACTCTCGTTCAAGCAGTACCTAATAACTGAGCTTTTAGCCGGACAGTTTAATGACCGGTTGGGTTATTCTGCGTAAAGGAAAACGTTTCTACTGGTCGGCTGGCTGCCCGTTCCGAAGAACTGACGTTTCGCTCTTAATTATAAGATAAGTTGTCATATCGAATATTTCCGTGGAATAACGTGACTTGCCCTTATCAAGATAGCGGACTAGATATTACGTATGGTGGATGGTTACCATATAGTAAAACTTATGTTGGTATATATATATATATATATACCAACATAAAAAATATATATATACCTATATATGACTTAGGTGTAAGATGTACTTGTGATTATATACATGTATACAATATATAAATTATTATTAGTCATATATATGTCACAAAGTGTACAGTTATATCATACGAAATCTCACGTTGCCGTTTGACTCGAACCGAGTAATGGTAAAGGCCAGTTTTAATTGCAGCTTCGCCGATGGTCGTTGGTGGTTTCTCTATGTAAGACTTTGAAAAATGCGTTATGAAGGCTAATCGTGCGATGTTGTAGGTGGCCACGATGACTACGAGGGTAGCCAAGGTGAGCTGGCCTACATCAAGAGGGCGCTGCTGGTAGCTCGGTAACACGCGATCTGATAAAGCTAGACGTCTCATGCCAAAATAAACTATCGCATTTTACATAACGTAGAGCGGGCTGCCAAGTCGGATGGGCGTAAGGCGAGAGTTCGAGGCTTCGTGTATAAGTTTGTGTATTTGAGCTGGTGTACCGTACGATCGAAGCGGGACATACATCATCCGGCACTCAGAAAAACTTGAAAGCTCGCAACACTGTCGGTTTTATTTCTCGTTAAGGAGTCACTCGCACGATAGGTTAGGTCGAGAGTAAAATACATTAGGAATTTTTTTTAATTTTTAAATAAAATTATGAGTCACCCTCACTTCGTTGACTGGAGGATACGATCCTTGTCTGCTGTTGGTATCGTAAAGCTCCAGAGGCTGTTTCACTCGGTTGACAATCGAGGCGAAATAAAATGTCGCTGCTGCGACGTGGACGCGCAGAGGCCATTGCTGAAACAACGCCGGTCTACCGGCCAATGAAAACCACGAGCCGTGACACGAAACCACGCAGCATATTTTTCTATGGCTGTTTCACCTTCCTTTCACGGCACCGACACAGCCACGAGGAAGATCGTGAAGAGACGCGCTTAAGAGTGCGTGTAGGTGAGGCCGAAGAGTCAGGATGGCGCTGCGGAGCTAGCCAGCCGAGACCGTCGGTCACGCGACCATATCCCCCTGACTGGATGGCTGGCTGACTCGAACCTCGAACAACGCACACGTCATTCCTGCAATGGGAGTTTCATACGGCTCCGCCGCAGAGAGCCAACTGCTATGGAACAGTGGCGGCAGCTATGGGAATTATCATAATTTCATAATTAGTTCGTTCCAGGGGTCCTTGCTGTATTTCAGGCTGCTTAAACGCATCGGACATGCTACGGTCGGAGAATGGTTCGGAGGTTTTTCTTTTGTTGCGGGTCAGACTTTTGTGAGTGATAATTTTTTTTTGGAACAAAAAGGTATGAGGGATAAATTTTTTATTTTGCACAATTTTTAGCTGGAACAATAAAGGGAATTTTTGAATTCTTTTTTTTTTAATTTTTTTTTTCACTCCTCAGGTGAACCAGTGCAGTTTTTTAACACTGTAAAATAATTGCTTCAAGGTCCCATACTATTCATCTCGAAGATTATCAGTTTTCTATCTGACTCTCTTATCCCTGGTATGGTAGGTATTAGCCACTCACCGAGTCAGGAAGGATCTCCCCTGTTAGATATACAATGGTAGATAATAGGTATAGAGCATACTCGGGAATTCACTCGACATACCGGACTACGGTGTAGATACATATTTACTTAAATAAACTGGTGGAAAGTCGAAACAACTGTTTTGTATATTAATAATTATATTTTTGATAAATTAAAAAAAAGGGTACTTTTCCGTTAGACGGGCGCAAGCGAAAAATCGCCAAATAATGTAGAATTCCGTCAAATTTCTTACAACCATAAGGGGAATGTTCGTTTTGGGCCATGTGCTCTATTCTCTGAATTCATTCAAAACAAAGCACGTTTTCCTTTTTTAACCAATAATCAATAATTATGAGCATTCTTTTTGGGCAAAACTGTTTTGTTTACAATTCATTAATATTTGTTAATAGTTGAACTTGTTTTGCTTACTATTACTTAATATTTGTTTATGGTTGAACGTTTTCGACATTTATTCCGTTGACTGGTTTGTCATTCGCTTGGCGACTTGGCTCGCGTTTGGTTCATAATTGGCGACATTTGCGCCCAGCTAACGGAAAAGTACTAAAAAAAAGTTACTGGCAATGTGCTTTAAAATAAAATTTTGAATTCTACAAAAGTCTCATGTCTGTGGGTGGTGATAAGCGTAAAAATATTCTTGGGAAAAAGAAAAAATTTTTGGAAATTTTTTTTAACGTGTTATTCCGTTCCGGTACCGTAATATCATCCAATTTTAATTCCCCCGATTAAAAGCTCTCTGCAATTCTATTTGACGATCTCATATCGACACCCAATACCGACCAATCCTACCAACCGATAATTAGACCCATTTCCATCCATAAGGCATGAGTTTCGGAATGAGAGATCGCGTGGTAGCCTACGGCGACCACGAGCTTCGAAATGATTACCAAAGTCAGTAGGATGGCGAGCAGCTGATCACCGGAACCAAATTTGAATAATAACCAGGCTAATGCGCTCGAACGTCAATGCTTATGTTTTAGCGCTCATTACGGATCACGTATACGGAGATAAGTATCGGGGAAGAAGTTTTGAAAATCATCCCCAATCAAGAATCCGAAAAATAACCCGGAACGGTAATTTTGGTATAATTAATTTTTATAAAAAAAAATTCTCAATAAAAAAAATTCGCTACCAGGGGCAATGACAGACGAGTATAATTGTAGAGAGGGAGTAGCAGTGCGATAGGCGTGCATTGCATAAAATGCTTTTCAATTCCACCGAGTGGAAACGCTATTGAGTAGAGATACGCATGCAAAACAGGACGGCCATGTTTGTGCGGGATTGTTACTGCAACGGGGGATGCGGGGACTCGCGAGAGGGTGGACACTGGGTACGATGAGAACGAACGGCATTCTTTGTGTCCGCACGAGGCAGACTTGATTGTGTCATGTGTTGATAATTTTAAAACAAAAGCTTCGGTGCACATTGTGTAAAAATCACTGACAAGAGTCGTCCGCGCTATAACATCGATGAGAGAACAGAAACAACCCAGCCAATCCAACGAACCAACCAGTCAGAATGCCAGAGAGAAATACGTTTGAATTAGATTCAAACGTATGACACAGGGCTTATGCATACTCAGTCGGTAAACTCCGATAGGTACATTCGGTCTGGTAATCAAATATACATAGTCGATACTGGGACACGTATAAATAGTATAGGAAAATGATTATATATCAGGTATTAAGGCCCGTTGAACATTTTATTACGATTAATAAGAAACATTTTTTCAAATTTCCCGCGCGACGTTAAAGTCCGCGTACGTTGAAATTGAAAATAGACAGCTGCGAATGTAAATAAGATACGCGTATAGAAGGTTCTGCAACGAAACAGTGCAAATCATAGAGCAAGTACAGCGATGCATGTCATAATGAACGCCAGGGCAACTTTTTGTTTTAATTCTACCGAGCGGAAATATCAGCCATTTTGAATTTTCAATTTTCAACGCTCTAGTAAGCCTCCTCCTGCCACCTTGCCTCCGTTACTACACTTCGCTAAATGCACACGCCGACGAAAGAGTACCAACGCATTATAGGAACACCCTCCGGTCCTGTCTGTCTATAGGTAACCGTAAAACATGCTATAGTATAAATTCCTGTCGGATTTTACCATAAGACTGTGTTTACATAATATTTTTTGTCGATTAAAAAAAAATATATTTATTGAAACATTCGGGTTCATTAATTTCCACTCGTACGGAGAGACTACGAACGTGTATCAGGTAGCTTCGTGTAAGCAGCACGACTTGCTTTTCTAATGGCTAACGAATTAATAATGGTCGATCGACAAGCGTGATTAATTACTATCGGCATATCGAGTGACAGACGTCAACATACGTGACTGTCAATATGATAATTTATGAAGCTAACAGAATTATGGAATATTAAGACGTAGCTGATTGCGATCGCGATATTTCATTGCTCGCAGAATGTAACGAATGGGTGAGCGTCCATTGGCGAAACGTCTTGCTGTAATTCAAAAGCAAGCGAAACCATTAAAATCCTCATTTTACTCAACGAGGCGTAGTTTTACCACGGCTGCCAACCTGTACACTTAATCTCACTAGACTTTCATCGAAAGATCGCGTGGCAGTTGGAATTCCCTTGTAACTCGATTATCACTTTATAGTCTACGAGTAGCTGCCATTTTCTTTTCACTTTTACAACAACGCCATCTGTGTTATGAAACAATAACGAATTACCTACCGATAGTCCCCTGTGGTACGCCTTCGAAAGAATAAGTCTTTGTCGCAGTGACAAAGGGAATCTGATTTGGACTCATTCAATTTCACAAAGGCGATGCCAGTGAGTCTGCGAACGTTCTGTTAATAGAATTTTCTAGAACCTACCACTCAACGTTATAACTGATCTAAAATACTTTCAGCTTTCCTTTTTGAAGACGCTCGGGACTTTCCAGATGATATGTCCCTCTATAGCTACGTGCACTGTGGTTTGGGTGTGTACTGATGTCTGTGGGGTAAGGGGGTAGACTCGGTGGACGGTTAGAAATGGCGGCGGCGTGTTTGAAAAGAGGCGGCAGACTTGTCAATTAACAGTGGCGGCGGGTAATCTTTCGAGTATCCATTATGAACGAGAATGGAGTGAATCCATGCGAAATGAAGTGCTATCAAGTCTATTCCATCTGACTACACCTTCACTCGTTTCGTCACCCGTCCCGGTGGGGCGCAACCTACGTATGTACGCTCGACGTTGGCAATCTCGACGTAGCCACTTTTTGTCCAATTCAATTTCCTCGAGTCTTCGCGCCACTCTATATAACCTCTTAGTCTCAAAGCCATCGCCCTTAACTCCTTTGCCTCTTCTATCTTAACTCATCGCGTTGCTCAGCTTTTGCTCTGTCCTTGTGCTTTCAGGTTAATCATTGCTCAGTGAGCTTTTTTAAGCCTCCGAGACGTCATTCCCAGCGACTTACGGAACCCGCTAGTGCAACGTCCCAAGACCATGCCTGTGTAGTATTGACATTATTCTCTCTTTTTTTTTCACTTTTTTTTTCAACCAGCCCTTCATTCTCCCCTACTACGATTCGTCAAAGTCTCCGGAATCGGTCGACCGAAACTTTTTAGCGTTTTACAAAATGGCGGCGTCCCACCCTTCCTTCAGCCCTTTTCAACCTCTACATGACAATCTAACCACGTGATCTCGTGCGGATGACGTTATCGCTCTTCTTCTCTTTGGACAAACAGGCTCTTTTCGATGGGCTCGATTTTATTCAGCTCTCATTCAAAAATTCTTTGTTCCTGCGATACCTGCGTTTGACGTTACCGGATAACGCGTCATCGATTCGATACGTGTGGCTGAACTGTGCTGGCATTCGTAATTGGTCGAATAAATTTTTTTTTAAACTGTCCTCGCCATTTTTCACTGGTAGGTACAGTTATACCACTTCGGGCTTTTATTTAGGTATATTGTTTGTATATAGGTAATCGCGATTTTCTCACTCCTTACTGGTTTCAGATGAATTATCTGGCCTTTCGTTAAGTCTAGATGAACCATATAGTATATGGAATCGCGTGAGAGCTACAGTGTGGTTAGTTATCTAGATTGTTATCTCAGTGGTTTATCGGTAATTTATCTGGGCAGGCATTAGTTTTTGCTTGGCGATGGCGTGCACCAACTAGCTCGGCTAGTCAGCCAAGCCAACCAGCCTTCGTACACCTAAATTATTCATCATATGGAGCAATCCCATATACATATATATAGCCGATATATGTATGTGCTGACGTAATAAATGCAAAGCGCACTTGGGCTTCGGGCGAATTATTAATATGCTGGAACAATGAACGGATACTAGGAAATTTTCCATTTTAATTAATCAGTTATTTATGAGCGCATTGATACGGGCTAATTAATTTGGACTCAGGGGCATCACGCTGACCCATCATAATATTTTATGTAATCCGAGTCAAGGGGTTAAATACTTTGTTAATTAACAATGATAAATACGAATTATCGTAATTCATGGTATCGTAGAAAATTTTTTTTATTTTAATTTTATTAGCATATACTTAGATACGACGATTGATTTTTTTTTGGAAATAATTATAAACTCTAGTATTGGTTGATACGTAGTACAATTTAAATGTAAAAAAATTTTTAACATTCGGTAAGGGATCGATAGGGGGTAGTTTTTGTGTGTCGTAAAAATATCTTGTAATCTAGATGCAATGACAAAAGATAATTATTCACGTTTAGATAACGCGGCCAAGATGATATCGACTAGAGGCGTCCATTAGCGGGGTAAACGCTGCTATCTATTTATCATCAGATAATGCATAGTTATCTTAAAACTCAGCGAGATAGCCTAATCTTTGCGTGTTGCCACGGCGTAGGTGGTCACTCATTCTTCGCTTAGCCCGGCACGCCACCCTTATAGCGCCAGCTACTAGATGTCTGGCTACTGTACTAACTAGTTCGTACTATGTAAAATATCGTTATTAAACATACAAAGCAGCTAGAGCGGTAAGGCTGCCAAGGTTTTTTGTTTCCCTTTCTCCTTTTTGTATTTTAATGCAAATTACGTTAACGGAGTGCCACGCGTCAATTTTGCTCTATCCAAATGTATGTTACGGGGAAGGCAAAAATTAGAAAAAGAAATTATTCAGTAACAGATCCATCGATAAGGCTAATTGTATAGTCGGGACTGGTGCACACGCGGAAAAGGTCGCCGCGCAACGTCGATGAATCTCGACCAGTGTAGTAACGAGCTGGTGCATAGTTTTTAATTACTTTTAGTCTCGTGACTGTTGGACATTACGTATATTTGGCTTGCCGGTGGATTTTATTTTTTTATAATATATTTTTCAAAAATATTTTTTTTGCATGGCATATCTTATAGGGTGAAGTAGGTCAAAGAGTTTTTTCTTTTGAAATTTCCACTTTTTCCAAATTTTTACTGGTTCTTGTGTCTGCTGGCCGGCCGTATTGTATCCTTTTGTCCGTCGCACCCCTTTAAAGTGGTTCACTTTTTGCCGACTATTTTCTAGCAGTAGTAGGGGGTTGGCGGGGATGTTCTGAAATACGGACCGAAACGCTCAAACAAAGCCACTGTGATTTAAGGGCTGACTAACCCTAAAGTTACGTTTTTAGATCTTTTTCTCTTTTTTTTTATAGCTTTTGGTTTTGTCGCCACGTCCGACAGAAATTCGAAGACAATGTGGTTGCGCCTTACGCGCGACGCTTCGCATTATCTTTTTCATCCCTTTTCCGGGAGGGTTGTAAAATCCGGTCGTCCGACAGAAGGATACTTTACAGCGTCTACTTGACTGACTCCCTGAACGTTAGGGGGGATTTTTTGGCTTTATTGTTTTTCGAAGGAGAAGAAAATTTTGTCACGCCCCTTCGCAGCCTTTAAGATTGCAATTTCTCCCCGTAAGAAAAGGGTAGGCTTGTCAACGGTTCTAGAAAACCACCCCTGCACTGCATTGAAGTCAAAGTAAAATGAAGAGACAGCAACGATTATGTTGTTACAATAAAAAATATATATTTCTCCAAACACATATATACACTTCATAAATTTTCAACCCTTACCTTTGGTCTTTTGGAAGCACAATTTTACCCCCCCCCCCCCCCCCGCCACAGAAAGATACTCCTCACCGGTGACGTTATCCAATTAACGGGTTAGCAGGAATGGCGAAGTTTCAGAATCAAAGCTACCCATTTAAACTCGAGTCCTGTAAGCTTCCCTGGGGCTTGTCCAGTGGTTGGCTCACGCTAACCCCTCGTTAAGTCATAACTTACCCCCAGCTTGTGGTCACTCACGTGTACGTCTTACCCCTACGGCTACGTCACGGAACGATCTTACTTTTACGCTGCTACTCAGTTGCCAGAGATAATTAAATATTAAAGTCGTGCATTTGATTCTGGGCAAAATTTCAATCTAGCGAATAAAAATTCATATAAAAACTCCACAAACGTATACCAATAAAAGGTAAAAGAAAATTAGTTGAATACTTACCGCAAAGTTGTCACGGCTAATGAACGTATTTTTTTCCACTTTCATCTTTCCTTTTAGAGAAAAACAATAGCAGAAGGAAGAAACATTAAATTTCATCCAGACATCCGACTGCGGATCTTCATGGCGTTGGCGCGCGCTGTACGGAAAACATAACGCTATGCAAACTATGCGGTCGACTATGCATACTCGTTGCATTTTACAACCGGCGCACCATTTAAATGTGAATTACATAATTAACCTACGCATTGTTTAGTTACCATTATGCCGTCGTTTTATCATCGCTTATATCTATTTCACGCATTGCAACGTTCGTCCGTACTTATGTAAATGACGTAGCTGCCGAGCGGCCATATTTTATGATAGGGCAAATTGCACGGAGAGTTCTTCAAAGCCGCGCTTACACAGGACTTCGGGTAATAATATCGTAGAGTCGTGCCGTGCACATACGGCAATGTGAAAAAGCGACGTGCGAGACTAGCGAGTAAACTGGGAACTACTCGACTCGGTTCTGTCAGTGCGTAGCGCCTATCTGTAATAGGCGAACATTTAATGTCTTCTACGCTTCCAGGAGTTTTCATAGCAGCTACTCGCATCGATCGTCTATACTGTACACTTTTGAGGGGGCTTTTCTCGTCACGATATAAACTCCAAGAAAATTGCACGTAAAGGACTCCACTTTGCAAACAGTTAACAGATTAACGCTCGGGGAGCCATCTTTCGTGTGGCGAGATTACCTTGAGGCAAAAGCTCATCCAGCTACTGGCGTCTCTGCGCTAGCGTCGGCTTTAAGACTTCGGTAAATATCGTAATGACTCGAATACTGTCGGAGCGTGCCTCTGAGAGTTAACTGACTCATTTTTATATCAACCTTACGAACCTCTCGTTCTTAGTACATTTTCGTATTACGACTAGCGTGATTTCTCGTTACTGCTTATTACGTCTTACAGGTTATCTTTTTTAAACACGTACCCCCAACGGCGGGAACTTTGAATGACAATATTCATAAAATCTCGTCGGTGTAAAATTGTAAGTTGCTACTTTTTCTTCGTATTAATCAGTGCTAGAATCTATATTATCGTTTTTCATAAATAAGCAATATAATTTAATGTAAAATAATTTTCCTTAACTTTTCTTACCACCTACCAGGATGCTATGTTTTAACGTAAGCATACCCTCCTGGCTGTTACGTGCACTCCAGTTATTACTTCTCAGAAGCGTCCGGACTTACAAATACCATAAAACACGTAAACTCGATAGACACGAGAATAATCACAATTGTAAGAGTAATTTTAACGCGTAGTACCTGAACTTTTTAAATAAAATTTTTCAGCGATTTATTTTAACGGTTTAACACGACCTACGATAAATCCACTAGTTTCCACAATATCCATCTATCGACTGACTAATATAATCCATATGTAATTCGAATTATATATTTTTCAGTCGAACACCGATACTTTAAAATTCCTCGTAATTCCCATAAAAAATAATTCCTAACACCCCCTTGAATCCAAAAAATAATTTCATCCCCATTTCCATGTCCACGTTACGTACCAACAGACACCCGCGAAACGTTCGAGTTCTCGCGCCCTCCCACATTTAATCTGATTAGAATTATTTTCAAGGTACCTTACATAAACATTATGATCACGACAACATAAATATCGCAATGGCGTGGAATAAAAAAATTGCCAATACCATAGCAAGACGTCTATCGAGAGACCCGAGAGGAACGTTCACGACGCCACTGCGAGTATGCCCGAGCGGCTTTTTAATATAATATTATTGGCTATTGATAAATTGTCGATAATGATGGGTTAGCCTCTCGAGTGGGAGGTATAGAACGAGAGCTCTCCCGAGGCTCCCCCCTGTACCCGTTGCTCCTCAGACTCCATCGAAATTCTTGTTAAAGTCTCCTTCTTCCTTCCTTCTTCTCCCTAGCCGATTTTCAACCGGAGCCAGCTCCAAAGAAACTCTCGATTTTCGTCCATACCGACACCTGTTATCTCTACCAAATAGATTGCAGCATCCGTAAGATCCAGTATATATCATCAGTAAAATAATTTAAATCAACACGACACATCGTTATCAAAATTTCTCAAGGCTTTAAATATCTTTTCCCCACGTCACTTCCGGTATGGCGACCCTCGCCAAGTAATCTTTATCGGTACCTTAATTTACAAGAGCCGATCGTCGATCGCGCAGATAACTCGCGTTGGGATATAATTTAGCGGTAGTCCACTCTAAGATCTCCAATCAACCACTTAGCCGACGATATATTTACGAGGTGTTCTGTAATTTTCTCTAATTCGACGCGACTCTCGCCTCTCGCGGTTACTTACGTCACGATCCCAACAGCCGGATCGCGGTTCCCGTAGGATCGGGGCACACTTATGCTAATGTATCTATATCTCACCCTCTTTCCCTCTTACGCCGGCGGTATAGAAATTTATCCATCTTTCTTTTTTTTTTTCTCTACCTACGTCCTATTGCCTAGCCGCCACTCCCGTTACGGGCCTGTCTTATTACTCCTTTATGGTTTATGCTTTATGGCAACGATACGTCTTCCCTCGGAACGCTCAAGAAGACGCCGACCGAATGATTTAGCATAGCCTGTGGATCTTCATTTGTCGAGCGTTTAATCAAATGCAAACTTGATAAGGATCATATTTCGCAAATTAGCATAGTCCCAGGATCCCAATTTTCCATGCACGGCATCACCCTAAAAGCCAATAGCTACTTAATCAGCGTATGGAGAGTGAATAATTTGCTAAAAATTTTTAAATTTTTTAAAATCAAAATGTATATATATACCAGCCCGATTATAAGAGTGAAAAAATAATAATGCCTGTCAAAAAGATCTAGACTCCAGAGATGCTAACTAGATCCTCGAGTATCGCGAAGCCGAAAGGACCGTAGTTGTCTTGGGGGTCTCTTTCCTTTTTAACTGACTCCCCCCCCCCTCTCTCTCTCTCTCTCTCTCTCTCTCTGTCTCTCTTGTTCTCTGGCTTTCGGGAGACTAGGGGCCCCGGGAGAGATTAAAAAGTTAATGGGAGGCGTGCTGTGGGGGCGTGCAAGTGTACGTGGTGCCGGGATTTATGTCTGCACCACTGAGATATTGTTACGGGCGAACGCCAATAGGTATTATACTATTCTAAATCTCTCGCGAGCGTAATGCGAATAACGAACCCGAGACTAGGTAGAGATTGTGGTTGGTCCGTGTGATCCAAAAATTGATCTGATCCAAATTCGTGAGCGCGAGATATTTGTTATTGACTGGATGGACCGTATGTATAGAAACCCGCCTTTATTCGCGTAGCGATAAATGATCGTAAGGACAACTCGTCCTATTCAATCGGTGCGAGCGTAACGAGAGAGTCGATCGATATTATCGATTGGCAACGTTCGGTATGGACCGAATGGCGGATGCTGTTTGATCTAAATATAAATGAGAACGAAATTTCAAATCGATCGCGAAGGAAGGTGGCGTATACCACGTGTAATACATTTTCGAATATATATGTATATATTTTTCAATCCCCTCCCCTCACTCCGTTCCACGTAACCCTTAATCCCTCTATGCGATTTTTTTAACCA
Organism: Trachelus iudaicus; assembly: GCA_030142595.1. Lineage (NCBI taxonomy): Eukaryota > Metazoa > Arthropoda > Insecta > Hymenoptera > Cephidae > Trachelus > Trachelus iudaicus. Next base: position 267,736 of record JARQTH010000626.1, read on the forward strand.
CCCCTCCTCCCTCCCCCCCGCCACCCTCTCATTTAATTGCCAATAATTTATATGGGAAATATTAGATTCGTGCGAAACCGTATTAAAAGGCATCGGGGCCCAAAGAGCGGCGTATGGCGTAGTGGGACGGATCGGTCCAGCCGAAGGCTGTAATTATTGCCAAATATGAAAAGCAACCCATAAGATTAATTTTTTCGCGAGATTGATGCCGAGATCGAAGGGTATATATCGGCCCCCTGAACCGATCGATTCCGCCTCTCTTAACGAGATTTCATCCTTCCGTCACTCAAATTAAGAATAATAATATGCCAATAATGCCAAATTAGGGTTCACCTTAAATAGTAATAGTGCCGGTTGCCATGGTCAGTGTGTATAAGGATCATCGAGTACCTTTCTCCGTCTTCGCCTTGATCCTTTTAATTATTATTGATCGTTTCTCGTGTGCATCTGAAATTCTTAAAGAAATTCGAAAAAAAAAGTAAAAATAATTTATACCCATTCCCGTACCCGTTGCCAGCTATTTTCGTGTACTTTTTCCCCGCTACACCACCATGGAAACCCGTCTTCGTCTCTTTGAGAGACTTTCGAAATCTCTTTGGAATTCTCTTAAAATCGTACGATCGATTCGATCCTCACGAACCCAAATGAGGAGCAGCGTTACGTACATCGGTAGGTATTAGGTAGAAGCGATACGTACATAGAGTGTCTCTAGTTACCGGGATGTACATAAGTACAGATAAGATAGATCTACAGGGACTAAGGATGTCAGCGGGATCTAAACGTCCCTTTAACAAGCGTCCATTAATACACTAGAGAAGCGGCAACGATGATAAAACAAAGTATCGGTAGCTTCCCCAGTGCGACCGGTCATTACGCGTAACCGAGCGATCGGTCTTACTCTTGGCTTATCTTTGATTTGGAGTCTCGAAAAAAAGTGTCACGCCTCGGCCAATCCCGGTACGGCGTATCATTATTCCCCCGAATGTCCGACCAATTAAAGTGCTCGCGAAAGAGAGAGACGGAGTGAGAGGAGGGAGGGAGGGGGGGATCAAAGGGGGAGTGAAAAAAAGGGGAGCTAAGAGACGTATAGAGTAGAGTAGGAGAGAGGGGAAAAAAAAGGAAATCGGCAAACCGTGGATTCTGTCTCGGTCCTTACCGAACGCACGGATAAATTTCTTAGCAGCGACCCGACGTCCTATCGGGCATCTTCGCGAGTCGATTTATTTGGGAAGCTGTTGCGTTTTTCGCGAATTCGCGACGAGCTCGCAGAATCTCAGGCATGCCGCGAACTCCTCCTGTAGGTTGGTAGGTGTGTATATATATATATATATATAGGTACGGCTATAAACAGGAGGGATCGGTTATACCGATTTGCCAGCCGATTGGCTCTCTGCCCACCTGCGTCTTCCTCGGGGCGCAATTCCTCCCGAGTTCATCAGTTTCATCGTAATTGGACGGTATGAGGTAAAGGACGAGATTTTTTAATCGTTAAAAAAAAGAAATTACGAAAAAAATCTGTTCGTCTCAAAAACTTCATTCCATTCCCAAGATACTATTAATCGCCGGTCGATATACCGATATACGTACCGATTTTTTTCTTGTATCCTGCCGATTTTTTTTTCAAAATGGGGAATCCTTTTATCAAAATCGTTAAGGCCGCTCAATTTGATCGAGTTCGAAAGGGCAACCGATTTCTCGTTAGTGCGCATGCTCGTGTACCCACTCATTCGCTATAACGTACGTACGCAAGAGGATAGGATTGATGAGCGTGACGGAAAAGAAGAAGGCATGACGCACGTGATGTTCCGCCGATATTCTTCGCTCGTTAAGAAGCGTACCTATAGGTACGACCCTGTCGTGGGTAATTGACTACCAAAAACGATGCCGACCGACGCTCCAAGCGAGGACGATGTTTACGGCGCGACTAGTTCGCCCGGTCGCCGGCTTGGAAAATCGCGAGAAATCGCGGTACCCGCGTATCGGTCTTGGTCGAAGTGACAAGGGAGGATTTACAGGGGTGACCATTAAGACAAAAAGCAACGTTGCCATAACTCTCCATAGATTTATAGTAGCCGCGCGGAGTCACCGACGAGAGGTCCACCGTGTATAATGCTTCTGGTATCCACCCTGGGTGCCCACCGTGATGCCACCATGGTGCCCGCCCTGGTACCTGGGTCCCTACGAGCAATCCATACTATATCTATGTATACATATGTGTATACCTTGTGTCCGCGCTAAACTTAAGGCATAAAATATAAAAGCACCATACAGCAACGGGGCAGCGGGTCCAGCTATAAATATCGGCTTATTTACGGACAGCAGCGCAGCCCCGCGTGGGGATAAATCCAGTAAAATGCCCATTTAATTAACACCTTATTTATTGAGATGTCCACTGGGACCCAGGTTGGGACCTTAAAATTTCCTATAAGAAATACCTGTGAACTTATCACGTGGGTGTAATCGAATGGCCGTGGGTAAGGTCTCTGTTGGAAAAAAATTTTGAAAAATGTAATTTTCAGAATTTTAAAAATATCCTATGTAATAAATTGATTTATTATTATTTATGTAATGGTATATAGAAAAAAAATGGAAAAAAAAGAATTTTTTTTCAATCATCTCTGGACGCGAACCTGGTCCTGGGACTGTTCTCTGGGCGACCTAAAACCAATGCGTTTATCGATAGCTACCATCTCCCTCCTATTAGAACCGTCTTAATGAATCGAATGAACAGCAGAACCAGCAACCAGCTAACCAGCCAAGGCAGCGTGGTATGGACCAGAGAGCCAAGCAGGGCAGCAGCAGCCCAGTCAGTCGAAGCCGGTGGAAAGGCCGGTAACCGAACGAAGTGCTTGTTAAACGGGGACTAACAAATGCTACAGGGTCCCCAAACAAAACGATCTCGATAAAACAAAAGAGATCGAGAAATAAAAAGGTATTAAAAGGTACGGAATGGCCCTCGCATTAAATACGGCCCTCGGCGCGCCTCTGAAAACATTCTCGAGTGGTACTTCTTCCTCTCTGGCACGGATCATTTGCTCCTCGAAACATTTAAAACGCCAGGCGATTGCCACTCGGCGATTCGCGATTATGCGAATACGAGAGTGCTCGAGTATTTATTTATTTCTCAATAGCCAACGCGTGCGGCGCACAGGGCCGCTTGGTTATAACGTACAAACGTAATGGGTCGTTCACAATGATACTTCTGCCACTTTCTTTAAATCGATAATTCACACTTTGTGAATTGTATACAAAATTTTAATTGATGTAATTAATTATTTTTTTTATAAATTAAACATAAATTACATGTACACGTATATGGGTTATTTCGTGCAGAAGTTAGATACTCATTAAAAGACCCTTAACGAACGACAAGGGTGTTCATCGAATTCTCCTTTGCTAGTATAGCATACATAGGGCCCTTTGGTGTAAAATTCAGGTGCTACTTCGCTCAGAGATTCAGCTGCCTTGTTCTCCAATAACGATGGAATAAACGGACGTCAAGACACGAGGGGAGAATCCAAAGACTACTGGGTGGTAAAACACACCGCAACTTCACTACGGTTTAGTTCCGTTCTATCGTTACACCTGCTTTACAAGCTACCCAACCTTACCCTATGCTTTACTAAGCGCCCTCTCAACGTGGATCACGGAAACACGATGAATATTCATCGCGCAGGCTCGTTACGATCATTACGTATACATGTGTATATATATTAGGCAACGTAATCCAGCGTGCATTTCAAACGGGAATAACAGGTACAGTTTTACGATCTTGTACCATTGAATAATTAGGGCGACACAATATTTCGCCTTTTCGTATCGTCCGTAACCAATTTTTTTTATTATCGAGCTGCACGGATTATGGGATTTAATTATTTAGTTCTTTTATTCTATTCTAATGGGATTCGCACACCTGTTCCGGAAATATGATTTATCATCGAGGACATCTGCATCGACAGATTTATTCGTAAAGCCGTTCGGTTGCCTTTTTTTTTACTCTAGCCATATATCCCGTACGCGTTAACTGTTGCAATTAAACGAGCTGTCATATTTTGTTTATTACGTGAAACTTTTTAAAAGTTCTTTTAAAACGTTCGAAGGAAATAATTACATAAGGAGGATAGTGATATATTAATTTTTTATTATATATATATACATATATATATTGATACCTATGATACGTTACATATTCAATTCTCCACTCCGACTTTTCATCCGGGTTCGAACATTGCGTCACACTCGTCTAGATTTCCACGCGTCAAGTTATAAATCTATTTGGCGGTTTGCCGCCGGTCTCACCTGTATCTTAACCTGTATCGGCTACTTGTACAGCAACGTATGTACATATACAGCGTGTGGCCGGCACGTACGAGTGCGTTCACAAAACCGAGTGAATTACACCTGCGCAGCTGCCCGGACGGCAGGTGAATTCTCGGCTCACCTGATCCGTAGGTTCGCACTCATACGAATACGAGAAGAAGATTCCGGTAGGACGTATCGACAGAGAGAGTAAGAGAAAGAGAGAGAGAGAAAAAGAGATAATGGTAAATGTTAAGAGAGCGAGAGAGACGGAGAGAGGATATATCGTTATAAAAAATAAAAGTGAGCAGGGAAAAGTGTCTTCGAAGTGTCTCGAGGCAGGTGATATCAATCGTACGAATTATGGCTGATTGAGCTGCGAGAGAGTAGGCGTGCATACACACACACGCACACACACACACGCACACACACACACACACACACACACACACATATATATATATATATATAAATGACAAACCATAAAACGATAACGAAGATCAGAGCACGTGGAACGAAGATAAATCGTGAAAGGTGCAGGCGGGCCCATAAAGAAGCGTCAGGAGAAATTTCGCTTAATTCCATAGCACACGAGAGAAGGCCCCGTGGCCAAAAATGGAAACAAATTCCGCGCGTAATTTCGATCGAGGACGCTTCTGCGCATGCGCAAACTTGAAACCAACGACGGATGCCTCCGATCGAGTAGCTGCTCGCCGACCGTTCGTCACGACGCCTGAAAACATTCTTACAACCTAATGCCTCGTGGACTCTTGCAACATGATATTCCTTATCAGTAAACTTATCACGTTAACGGCTTCACCGTCGATCGGCAAATAAAAAGGCAACCGATCTAATCTGGCTGCCCGGGCGTTATCCTGCAGCCTACCTGTCTCCGCGTGTATTCGCGTTATATCCACTCGACCCTATAGCTATATGCGCCAGGCCCAGACCCAGCTATACGGGTCTGACTCCATATTACTTTTACTTTAGCGTATATAGTAGGCAATCTTTGTAATTATAGAGCTGGCGCGCGTCCCATTAGGTACTCCATAAACCCACGAGAGCAAAACATTGCCGAGATATACCATGATATAACTCCGGCCCACCTTGGCTGATCACTGACCAGCGCAACTCTGCATCCAGGCCGGCTGTGAACTCGGGATTATGCAATTGCCATTCCTAAAGTGTTCAACGTACACGGCACCTTCACATACCGGCTTCGCGTTAACCACGTGGAACGCACACGCACGCGGTCCTCTCTTCTAGTTTATTAATGTCACGAGAAACCAGTGCTCGCTACGCGAGAACGAATCGTAGACCAGATAGGCGTCGGACTGAACTTGACCCTGAGTCACCAGTCTTATCCAAGGAGTTCACCTTGGTCCTTCCGTCTAGACCAGCGAACCAAGCTGACGGAGCCTCTTCGCACTTAACCTCCTTACCCCCTAGACCAGTCCCATACCTATGCTTCCATAAGTGTCACCAGGTCTGCTCCTTGTCCTAGGTTTTGCACGGTCAATGAAACCTGTCGCGACGTCCCGAACCCAGACGCCTCCGGCAGACACCTGCAAACGAGTCTCTGGCCTGGTTGCCTGAAAAAGGTTGGAATCGTTACAACCCGAAATACTCGTATGCGAAATTACACCTTGTCTAGACGATACATCATCACCTGCCTGACCTACTCTCGCTATCGATATCCGTCCAGCATCCTGAGCTTGTCGAAAATTAACCTCACTCCTACCCGGATCCTTGGTACTCCCTCGATTACCATATATGGATCCTAGTGTACTCGTGACTTCCCATAGGCGTAAACTCATCAAAAGCGGAGGATGAGGGCGTGAACCCATCGTACAGGAAGTGGGCTGTAAAGTCACTAACTCTTGGTCAGCGTTCACGAATGAGCTAGTCCTGCTACCACGGTGGTTGGTAGCCCCATAGCATGGCGGTGAACAATCCTTTTTCCTCGGCGCAGGAAGCTGTCACAACTCGGGCCCGGCATGCGTGCGCTCATATGCATGCTGCACGTTGCAGATACGCCCAACGCATGTCTCTACTAATCTAATTTACTTCGGGCCAGATAAAAAACTCATTTACCGTGACCCAGACGCTTCTCCGCTCTTGGGAACCATCCACGCCGCGGAGCGGAAGTCCGTAACTTGGCGAACGTTCACCGGCTAACTCTATGCTCTTGCTGTGTGAATATATATATATGTTATCTTTGTACTTTGTTTTCTTTTTTATTATTTTTTTTTCTTTCTTTCTCTTTCCACCTACCACCCCCTAGTCTCTTTGCCCGTACGAACATAAGGGAACATAACGATATCTTCCTTCGACTCCTCCTACCATCCTTGTTATTACATAAAGATACATTCTTTCCGGAGTACGTGCTGCGTCTTCGTAATGCCCATGGAACGCCGTGCCGCTCGTGTTTCTCATGTATTAAATTTTGCTCTCACTTATCGCCCCGACGCGCGTCTCGCATTCCGCGTTCGTCAAGGAACAAAGTGCCGATCCGTTAAGGGCGAGCCCGCGCGGACCGTTTCTTATTCTTTTTAAAAGGAGCCATTGTGCCCGCGCAACTATACCGAACGGACTATAATTCATTGGCCGCGCGCGGCAGGTGCTTTTCCACTGTTGCGCCCTTTCCAACCACGCCGTCTATAAGGAAACTATTAAATCGCAATTTTATGCCTGATCAGCGTGATTACGTACCTATGCTGGACTAGACGTTGTACGGTCTATGGGTAAACACGTGGGGCCGGTAACGTATCGTGTATTGGTATATAGTGCGTGAGGATAACTTTGTACTTATTTTACGTACCGCTAATTGGATTCGAATACCGAGATCGTTCGTCCATTATGGACTGTTTATACTTTCTCCGGCTTCGACAGTCGCGATTCGACCATTGGCAAGATCTTGAAAATTCTACGAAGCTTCCGCCCCCCCCCCCCCTCTACAGCCTCTTCGGCTTTGGCCTGAACGTGAACGATGGCGCAGGTGGTTCGTATCGCGTGTTCCTTGCTGGACTGATTAGGAAATAAATGTGTGCTTCCAAATGGACGCTGGAATAGCTACTAGGCAGGTGAGACTCTGGTCTTAAAAGTTCTACCTAGGTCTAATGGCCATTGATAACTTTGGTATACATGGGCACGTGCCTATCCCATTGATATGTTAATAACGTGGCGACTCTTCGGTTTTTATGGTTTTCTTAGGGAATTTATTCGAGGATACAATGAACTCGTATGGGTGTCATAAAAATATGAGGTCGTAATTTTTGTGTGAAAAAATTTCAAATTTTTTCATACCACTGTACCTAAACATCTATTCAATGGAACTGTATAATTTTATTAATATGAAAATTAGGTAATATCAAGCAAAATATAAATCGTATCGCTATCGGTAATATTGAGAAAAGAAAAGAACGCGATAAATTTTATCCGAATTATTCTATCCCGTGAATCATTTGTTCCGACGATAAAAAAAATTACTCGCGAGGATCTTAAATCCATTCCTACCCATAAAGATGCACCTTCCGAAAGTTCCTAATGAAGACAAGCCTCAGCAATCAGTATATCACCTCGTGGCAGCAACAGCAGCTGCTCGAAAGACACTTCCGTTGAATTCCAAAACTTGAACTAGCAGAGTTTACCTAGACAGAAAATAAGTCTTCCAATATTCATATCCAACGTCTATCAATCAACTTGCTGTATCCAGAAATGATAAATCTCGTCTGCAAATTATGTCCGATGTATTAAGAAGTACACCGGCAATACATACATGAAGTAAGAGAAAGACAGACAAAGGGAAAGATTTAAGAAGCTTCCCTACGGCAAACGGCTCCCTTAAATCATACTTAACGTTAAGCTCTGTACACTTGCTGTTAGGTCAACTCGTACACCGGGCCTCGATCGATGTAATACCAGTCTTTTTATCACTCCGTCGCTCATACTTATCCAGAGTGCAGTAAGGCTCATGGAAGTTAAAGTCGATGCAACGGTAGTAGGATGCATTTACAATCGTATTTACGAAGCCGTGCGGCAGAAAGACAGGTGCTTACCTGGCACGCGTTCTCTCGACTTGTCTGCCTGCAGCTGAACTAATTACTAGCTGGTTACTAACCTGACTTACCACCTTACGATCTTCGCCCTAACCCACAAGAACAACAGTATTCCCTACCCATTATGCACAATCTCTATGTAGCGACCAATCTTTTTGGACTGCAGTGAATTTTTCTATTTAAAAAATTATTTCCCAGCTTAGCGTCTTTCTCGCTAGATGGCAGGGTCGTGAAGGAAATTTCAACCCAATTAAATAAACTGCAGCTGCGAGGACGTACCTCCTCGATTACCGGTCGATAAATCGGACTATCGCGTCGTCCGATGGAAACGCTCGCCTGTCACGAATCCACGACGATTGCCCTCTTGTACGTACAGGACGCGTGCTGACGCGTCAATACCGGTAATTTTCACGAGAAATTTTTATGAATTCTCACAAGTGCGCGAGTAAGTCGTTTAAGTTTTACGGGGTTAGTGGAAAGGCAGTTTGTATATATATGTATAGTAGCTGGCATCAGTCCAGATCCTTGTTGGTCCTTGCGAAACAGTTGCTGTCGGCGACCGGCAGAGGGGAGGTCGCATCTGCCCGTGAAATCTGGCTCGAGCGAGACTGCCCTGCAGTAGATGGTTCGTCGACTCTGACGAAATTACATCCATATTTTTGATGCCATTCACCCAATGTTTTTGTACATTTAAAAACGCGTCTCCTTTGCCTCTCGCGTGTTTCACCGTCGACACGCGTTTGCAGTCCGCTGTATAATACGCCGTACGGTCTTGGTCGCTTCTTCGAGCTGGCAGGTGCTGCGAGCTGCGCTCTTGTATGAAATTACCGGCTTAATATCTTACCCCGGCAGTTAACCCTTTTTCGGGATTTTCAAATGGAAAAGCTCATTTCTTTACTCCTACGCAATCCTGGCTCGGCACTTTTACTTGGCTTTTACTACGTCATAGAAATCTTTCTCTACATATTTAAGCAGGTACGCGTCGACAAACTGGTGAATGATGCTTGGTTCTTTAAGGGCGTCGTTCACCTGTTTCTAACTAGGATAATATGTAAATTGGTACCTTGAAAAAAAAGACTGCGTGACTCGAGACAGTTCACCGGTGAGTTAGTTCTTTAGTGGACTTACGTAAGAACAGGATTCCACGAGGTCGAAGCAAGAATGTTCATTAGAAATTGGATTTTTGGAATTTTTCCAAATTTCGAACTTTCTCAACTTTTTTACAAATTTTTTTACTCGTACAGTCTTGACCTTATCCGCCAACGCGTGTAAGTTTCACGGCGTATACCGAGTCCGGGTAAAACTTTCTTATCAAACTGCAATCCCATCCGGTTAAATGACGCAAGCGTGCTTTTTATCGTAACTAGGTAAAATCGCTTTATCGACCCAAGTCATTAGTTCCAGGTGCGCGAAATAATCCCTTTTCCCGATAACGCGTCACCCGACGTCCAAGCAGAATCCCACGAACCACGCTCCAAGAATACACACGTGTATGATTAATGTTAATAGTAGACATAAGGTATAATTATCTCCTGTAATCAGAAAATCCAGCTCGTACCTTTCTAATCAGTATACTCAGGCCAATAGAGTGGCACACCAAAGTAAGTACTACCAAAGTAACCCACTTAGAATAAAGGTCCCTGAAAAAAAAAAACGAGAGACGCATTTCCAAAGTATTCCGCGTGTCAAGTTAAATCACCGTTAGACAGAGCAAAGCTAAAACGATTCTTAAAAAGTATCAAACCCATTGGCGGTTCAACGTTCGAAACCGCGTAGGTGGGACGGAATCATCCAGTAACGTGGGATTAACCAGAATGACGAACTCCCGGTGGGCTTAAATTATTCGGTAGTAAAGTTTACGAGGTAACAGCTTGCATTCACAGCAACCAACGTCCGTCATCGTTTCCGAAGTAGTACTTGAGATATTTAAAGACGATCACGTGCAAGAAATATAAAGCTACAGGCGCAACTGTACGTAAGGTCGTAAGGTGATAATCGTCAAGGGATAGAGTTCTCGACTGAATAGTCGATCGCTGTTGTTTAGTAGCCGGATATAAAATTTGCGAGACTTCGTACCCGAGGTAAAGTCGTAGTTCAGCGAAGCCGGACTTCTGTCGGAGTTTTAAAGCTCGACAGAAGTGCCCAGTGGGCTGTGGCCGTCGAAGCGGCCGGGACTCGTGTCTTGGGTTTAACGATTATTGCGCAGTAAATATCTCCGGTCCACCTGTGCTGCCCTCGCAACCTCAGCTAACTGCGCCCGGGACCGCAGCGCCTCTCCCGGTACGACCACGCAACTGTAAAACGAAGTAACAGAACGGTGCTATTGTTTTACACCGGTTGTAAAAGTAGCCGAATAAAATATCCTCCAGACCGTAGCTCGCCCAGCCTTCCTAAGGAAACAAAGTTAGCAGCCAGAAATAAAGGATATCATTAAACGTCTGTGCGTTCGATCAGGCACCGAAGATAAAATAGGTAAACGCCACTGTCAATTATTTGCCTTCGAGTATCCCCGTGTGTCTCCCTGAGACGGATCTTGAAATTTCATCCGTAAACAAGGTACCGCGTAACGCGTCTACGCCTAGCTCGCATAATCGATACCTTAGGTACCTGCTAGGGTGAGCGAAGATGACAGGAGTGTATATAATATTTAATTTCAACCCGACCGGAAGGGACGCTCCTCGTTCGATACGATTATTAAATAGATTATAGATTCGAAATCAATGTAGCTCAGATAGGATATCCCATCATGCACATGAGCGCTTCCGGCGCCGGGGACTTGCCATTGGATGATACTTGCCGCACAATTTTCCAGCCGCTGGCCACAGCTTTCGAAGGATCAATGGACGGATCGTAGAGACTGATCTTCACCTAAAATCTGTCCTGGGGTCAAGCGTGGAGGACTTGCCTTATAAAGCTACGGGATTTGCCAGCTACGAGTCGAGTGCGGCCAAGGCGAATAAATTCTCTATAAGGGAACACTGCTCGAATAAACGAATAAACCGTCGCGCCAGGATCGTCCTGACGAGGGTTTTGCAGTTGGTCGTTCTCTCTCTCTCTCTCTCCTATGCTAGCTGCGTCTCACGAAAAGCGCGCATCCGTACCGATTTACACGCTGGTGCGAGAGAGAGAGAGAGAGAGAGAGAGAGAGAGAGAGAGAGAGAGAGAGAGAGAGAGAGAGACAGACAGGGACAGCGCGAGGCGAAGATGCTCGAGCGTAGGAATATTATTTAACCGTTAAAGTCAGTCCTCGTTATGCTCTTCCCGATAGAGGCGTGGGACGTGTCGTCGTATATTAGTTTGAAAACGCCCTCAGGAATCGAGGGGGTGATATACCGAGATTAATGCTAGGGTCAAGCACGTCGAGTTACAAGTTACACGTGAGAAGGACTCCATGGAAATATTTGGCCCCGGGACCGACTGATCTTGCTCATCCGAACTGGTCTTGACCTAGGCCTGATTCAATTTTACAAAAAAAATTTTAACTCAGACACTTTTTATCATTGCCCTGGATACCCTGAACTACCGGGTGGGAAGGTACATTAAATCTAGAAAATCTCAATAATCAACTCCCAATTCAGTTCCTGAACGTGTCTTTACGTAGGCTAATTGAATACCTAAAAAAATTTCAAACGGAAGAGACACTTTGATTGCGATTGTTATCATTGCCCTGGGTACCCTGGATTACTCGATGGAGGGTACTATACACTAAATCTAAAGACCCTCCACCCCTAGGTCAGTTCCTGGATGTGTCGTGGTGGACAAATGCCCGGATACCAGCAGTGGAAGTAATGCGTCTTAGCAGCGTGCAGGGTGCAATAGTCTGTGCGACGTAATAGCTGACGTGGGGGAGCTTAATGCCCGGTAGTGGTACCTACCCACTTGGATTACCAAGGGTTGTACAGTCCGGAGCCAGTGACACTAGGAGGGCTGATAAGACGAGGGTTAAAATCGACTTCCGAAGACTCTCTTTACGCAAGGGAAATAAAAGCAGACTCTTCCTGCCAGTAGGACAGAGGGTGCATCGTGAGCCCATGAGATTCGTTAAGGAGCACCAGATGGCAGCACTGGACCCGATACCAGGAACTTCATGAAAGTCCATAACCAGGAGTGAGATAACGAGCTGATATCTTTTCCCTTGCTCTTTGCTCTCTTATTCCTCTCTCTCTCTCTCTCTCTCTCTCTCTCGGTCGCTTTTATTGCCCAGTCCACTCGCACGTTCCGAGCGAGCGGTTTCATCCGAGCGAGACCAGCGTCGGGTAACGATCTAGGTGAAAACGTAATTAAGGATCCTACTTATTAAATACGTACACCGTTGGACGGCTAAGTAAAAGGTAAAATGACTGCTCGCTGGCTCCATGGGTGGCATGGTTAGCAGCCCATCCATTTTTCTGACTGCTTGTTGTTTCGCGCCAGGGGTCCCGGGGCTCCTTCAATCTGAACTCTCGGGTCCACCCTGTACTCCCGTAAGATAGTTCCTCGTACTCCCCCACGTTAGCTACCCGTGTGAACCGGACCTGGTCCAGCGCAATAGCGCACTGCAATAGCGCAACACCTGGACAATGCAATTTACCATTTTAAATAATTATTTCAAATCGCTTCGATATACTTCGTACAGTGCCGTAGCTATTTCGCTCTACATTAATTTTCTATAAGAAGAGATCAGCCGAGCTCTAGATTTGGGCGAGCATAACCAACCATAAAATGGCGATGTTCCGCGCGTCAGTCTACAGAACGCTCGTCTCTATACCAGCCACTGGCACAGTACTGGACAGCGTCGATAGCTATAGTCCTACCAGAGACAGCGAGTCCCGGACATTGGATACGATATACCTGTGAGTCTTACCAGACTCTATCCAGGAGCGCCAGTCATGCCGCCCTCATCAATCTTGTTCGATTATTCCGTGATGGGCGAAAAAAAAGGCCGGCAAAAGGGAAAACAAAAGCAAAGCCAAAGAATGGATCGAGCGGCGGCCGTTACGGGCTGGAGGAGGCGAGTCGGCCAGGGGGGGGGGAGCCTCTCGCTCTCTCAAGGCAGTTATAAATGGTGAGGTGATTTGATTTCTATTAGGCGACTTATTGTTCGCTCCTTGCGGGATACTCTTCCAGGATCTCGTAAGGAACTAATGAATTTATAGTCGCGCTCTTTGGAAACTCCAGTTGCCATTTGGCGCTTGGCTCTCTGCGGCTACGCTCGGGCGCGGGGCACTCGCAGATACGTAGTCGGTCCTGGTTAACCGGCGGCTCAACTCGAGCTCATTGGCTAAGGGCGGTATGCATCATGGTACGACGTTAATACGTTTTTCGTTTGGCGTCTCAATAAACAATATTTACCGTGCAGGTGCCCATTCGCAGGCCATCGCGAGACGCCTTCCTCTCTTTCTTCTTCTTCGTACTGGTACCGCAGCCACGGCGGCCGAGGGATATTCGAAAGGGCTGCGAAGGGCGTTGACGGGAGGTGGACCATCGCAAACACTCCCCGATGAGAGTCTGACTAGAAGATAATTTATGTCGCGGCTTTATGAGAGTCTAACTAGCGGGTACTGGCTTGGCACTTGGTACCGGTACTACACTGCTGCTTCGACCTCTCTTTTCCGACGCCTACGTCTTGCGTATACTGACAAACGACGTCTTCATGCATGAAATTCTCGCGGGTCTTGTGTAGTCGAAAAAAAACCGTGACCTTAATAAAAATACGTTAAAGACTATAGAAATGTGTTTTTTTTTTAATTTTTATCAATTTTATATTTACCAGTAATCTTAAGGGTCAGTTTTCAATTTTTCCCAAAAATAAATTCATCGTCACACTTATGGGATTTTCGACGACTTTCTACCTTGCTACGAGAAATTGTCCCACCGTGTAATCTTATTTGCAAACTGTACCTTCGAAAACGGTACAGGGAATACTTGAAACTGTTGCACTCGAAACCTCTAATCCTGTCTCATATCTATGAGTTTCTAAAAGGGAGCTTCAATAGGTCAACCACTTCTATCGGTGTGTACAAAAGGGTCGCTTTCAAAACGATTTACTGCTCGGATTGACTTGGTCTATGAGGTCGCTCTTCCTGTTTGCTCTTCAGATTTCCAGCACCTATAATTTCCGAGGGAGATCTTTCCTTTTTTCAGTTTTATTTGATCCTGTTACGTGAATGACGAGAAAACCTTGCTCTGATCGGGGTCGGTAATCTTCCTATTGTCAGAGAGGGGACACTTTTCTGCTAGTTCTTCAACCGAGCCCGAGGCAGCTTGCTTCCGTTGGCATTGTGTTAAAAATGTTACAACAATTTTTTTTTTCACTCACCAAACGTCTTTGAAACTTTTTATCGTTCCTGCCAATTATCATTTTACTGTCTATTCTTACTTCCGCATCTTCTTCAGGTACCCGGTCTGACTTCTCGGTTCGCGTCGAGCTAACCTATCTCGAGTCCGTACTCAACGTGGCGTCATGAACTTCGTAAGCACCCTACCTCCTGGCAAAGGGAAGGAACAATGACCATTGAGAAAACAAATTATAATTGTCGAATGATTAGCTCGATCGTTCCGGAGCCAAGTCGAAGAGGGCGTCCCGAAGGCTTATGAGGCAACAATGACTGGACAACAACAGGTCATCCACAGTTTTACACCGCCAGCATCCTCTTCTTCTTCCTCCTCTTCGTCTCCTTCATCGGCGCTTATTCTCTCACTTCGCGGGACCGTGATGATTAACACGCCTGCCCCCCCCCCCCAGCCCTTGGAACCGTGGAATAAGCTGCTTAGACGAGGAACAGTGATTCCCAAACTGCGGAACTTCTTAGTACGTCGCACGGATTTTACATGCGAACGCAACCTTAATAGATCAACCAGATCTTAATAAAAAAAACATATCTCGTCAGACCAGTTCATGAAAGTTGTTTCCTTAATATTCTGGAAATATGACTTTGATGCGGTTGAACATTTTTCTTAACCTACATAAATTTCATCGTTTACGACATCCGAAGACTTTATTTCACCGAGAAATTTTTTTCAAGTTCATATGTAAAGAAAGGGTTAAGGCCAAATTGTTGTTATTATTTTTTTTAGCAGAATTATCCTCGTTTGATGGTCACTGACTTTATGGTGGCTATCGAAAGGGTGACAGGTCGGTTCTCACGTCGATGGCCTACACCACCTTTACTAGAAGTATACGCCTTTAGAACGCCTGTAACCAAGCAGAGATTCACCTCTTACCTTCTTCTCTCTTCTTTTCTCTTCCTCTTGGTTCGAGCGTATCCCACGTATTAACATTTTAACACCTGAGGCACCCCCTGCCGAGCCCGTTGCACCTTCCTCCTCGTGGTCTTCTTCTTGTAACACGCTCGATGGTACCAGAGGTGGAATTAGATTAGCCGAACAATCTGATCAGCCGGCGATGTGATTAATCCCGTCGGATATTGGCGCTCGAGTATCCACTTCGCGTTGGTGTGAGTCCGCCCTTATGATATTACCAATAGAGACTTTCTCGCTGAAGAATCACAAAGAAAATGATTATCGCGTCACTCTTAGGTAAAAAATTATTTAAAGCGGATAAAAATATTTTATAAATTTAATAATCGTCACAATACATTTTTAACCATCGAAATTTACCTTGATAAAATATATTGAAAAAAATTTATTTACCTGAAAGAAAATTTTACCCAAATCATATTTCCCCCAATCCCAAATATATATACACATAAATTCCATGCTAGCTAGGACTTAAAATTTGAAATACAGCAGCCATGGGAAACTCAGTTCACAGTGACTGTGTACAACTTTTACATAGTAAAAAAGCGCGTGCATTGTTTCTGTGGGAGGATCCCATGCATAACTTAGACGCCTATACAGGTGTAAAATAAATACGTACAGGAATAGAAGAGAGAGATGGCGAGTAGTTATACCACGGATTGAAGAAGGTCCAGCACAAAGGGGCAAGTTTCGCCAAGTAATCGTACCCATTAATAATGTCGGTGATCCTCCTCCTTCTCTCGGCCTGGACACCTCTGCCACTCAGCATCTTCAGCCTCTTCTGGTTCTATCTCCTGTCTCTCCTGTCTCTCCCATAATCCGTTCTGTGTCTTCGGGCGGTACGTAGCTCTTGGGTACCAGGTCGGCCTTAACCTCTGATGTCCCCAGACACATTTTCAAACTGGTATCATCGGCGTAATAATCATTGAGATTTCCAAGTGGATTAAATTCGACAATCACCCATATCACCCATATATATATCAAATCAAATTTTCAGCCAACTTCAGTTCTCTCGTTGCTATCGAGTTTCAGTTCAATTTTACGAACAATTCAAAATTCCCATCGCCTCGATCATTAAGCGGAGTCCAATCAACCTGATCGGACTACGACAATGGCTACTAGCCAAGAGAAAACACTTGTCAGGTAAAAAACTTTTTCTTTGCTTCAGAAATAATCTTCGGCATCAATCGCAATCGTCGTGTCACGTTTCCGAGTTTACCAATTGATGCTGGCTGCATTTCAATGGGATTGATACCGATTGAACGGATCGATTTTATCAGGCCTCACCCAGCGAAGTTTCTATTTATTACGAAATTGCTTGATCTTTAGTTTTTTAAGGTAATTTTAATTATCGTATATATTTGCTTTTTTATATTTTTATTATTGCACGGTGTATATATATGTGAATAATAAATCTCGCGATGGAATGTCTTGCGTATCCGAGTGTAAAGTTGAAAAAGAAGCGTCTATTAAAATCTCATATATAGATATGTATATCCATGCGTCTAATATGTAACACGCAAGCCAAGGATCATGCGTGCTGTAGAATTTCCATCGTACTAATTTTATACGAGTGCGTCAACAAGTGCGTGACGACTTCAATAAACGTAGATGAGAGTCCATTGATCGACCTACCAGCTATCTAAGAAGATACCACGTTTGATGGGTATGATAAGAAAAATTTAGAATTTATCACGAAAGTTGGTCCATTTGGTTTTGCAAAGTGATGCTGTGTTTTGTAATTCGAATTAGATGAGTTTTTTTTGCTGTCAATTATACGTGTCACGTAATGGAGAATCAATGAGATTTGAATTTCACGAGAAAGTCAATACTTGTCACGGTCGTTGTCTCTTATGGACCGATTGGGAGGATGTAAAAGAAACAGAGATTTCTGAGATGCCCCAGCATCCCAGTTACTCCTCTGCAAGGATATAACCCGTAAGGGTACCATATAAAATTAACTTCTACCGGGTCAAATCCTTCGATTGATTCTTTATTTATTCCCTGGGGTTGCCGGTGTCCAAATCCCCAGTTTCACACTCGACGTGACGCTGACCCCTCGTGCTTGACCCCACGGGATACGTGAGGGATTTGTCCAAGAGCGAAGTGACTTGCTTCTAGGCAGTGATGGAGTACCGTTTGCCGGCACCCTCATCTTTTACTCTTTCTTCGTTTCTTTTGTTTTTCAAAGCCTCCTAATTTATCTTTTAGATTTTATTTTACCAATCGAATCCATTCGGCCAGTCATTAATACCCAGGCGATTCAAGGTCAGCGTACTTGCATGAATTTGGAAATAAAAAAAATTTTTGGTCCACTAAATGTTTTTGGAAGCATCCATTCCTTATAGCAGGAAGACAGAAAAAATCACAGAAAACCGCGATCTCGAAAGGACTAGAATGGGATTACGCAAATCCCGGTCACTCTTGTAGGAAACACACACCCCTGCCAGAGGGGAGATGGGGAGTTTATGTAGAGGCTCTTCTTCTCCCTTTCTTCGGATCCGTGCTAAAGGTCATTTTCTTTCTACCGGGACGGCAGCTGGATCCTGACTTAACTTCGCATCGAAATTTAATTCCCCGTGAAATGAAAGCGACTTGTGCGCGGACTTGTGGGGATTTGGGTTTTCGGATTTGTGGGGATTTTTCGTATCCTGAGGTTCCTTCTTTGAGGAATCGTGGGTATAATAGCATACTTGGCTGTACGTGTATATATTGTAACGTATTTTTACGTGACTCGAAACCGATAGCGAAAAATTCGAAAACGAACTATCTTCGAGAACCAACCTACGTTACCTTCGGCCATCCACTCTTTGTTCGTGCGTCAAGCCAGGCGGGCGCCAGCCAATTCTTTTTTCACCTGGAACTGACCAGCCGGTATGACTTGGGAGTTGGCATGGACCAGGCCCAAATCCACCAAAACGAGAGCTCTGACGGAAATTATCAGAAAGACGATAACGGATCCTCTAGATTTTTGGGGACGCGTGAAATCAGCAAACGCAACTGGATGCACGAACGGGAGCGGACGGTTACGGAAATGCGCGGCCGTTAGGTTGAGGTAGAGAGGGACGGAGTAAGCGTCAGGCAAATAATGCGAGAGCAACGAATCGAGAACGTAACAGAACGAATCTGACGTATCAAATCGAAATCCCTTCACCAATTAATAAATTGGGAGACTCACCGGAGCTGGTGCAGCTGATCCGTGAAGGTCGAGAACTGCATCCAGAAGACACTCGGGTGGGCACTAGGGCACAGCGCTACACCCCTGGAACACTCACAGAAAATCCATAGAATTTCCTGGACATCACGAGAACTTGCTATATCGTATCAAAACACGGCTAGAAAAAGTATCAACAGACAGCACGGGAGCGCGAGCCAGTTCGTGACACCTCGGTCTGTGCCCCGAGACAGACTGCTTTGACAATAGCCGAATTCCAGAACTAATCATTCTGATTGGTCGAGATCCTTATAGCCGATAACTCTTCCTTTTCCCTCGATTCGTCCCTTTAAACCAAATCGAGAGCGTTCCTTAGCGAATCGGTACGTAACATTTGGAAATCCTCCAGGGCCGCTTCCCCAGGTCATCGGGCGACAGCTGGGCCCCACATCCTCAACTCGGGTCAGGAGATTCCTCCTCTGCCCTTAACCATATCAAAACTCTATTTTCGCCCGCTCTACAGCCCTTTGCCCATCTCCAGCAGAGCGCCGGTATCTCACCCGGGCTTCTGCCGGTCCGTGGAGACGTCTCCGTCGGGTCGGCTTCTCTGCCGGGCAACTCGGTACGTCGAGACTATCTCCCCACGGCAGATTCGAGCACCTCGACCTCAACTAAGCAATAACGAAATCTTACGAGAACATTGGCGTAACTATACGAATCAACCCGAGAGCGCAGCTTCTGAGCAGGTTGGCGACTCGAAGGGAACCAGAAAGTGAGAACGTTATCTGTATCGGTAGCAGGAGTCGCCTTGTGACTGTGAATCGAAAAGTCACGTTACAATATATACCTGAATGTACTGTATAAATAAAAATGGTATTTATATTTCTATGAAATTTTTCAAAATTATAGGTACATCATGTTCATACAACTTCGCGTGAATATTCGCCTATCTGAATTTCATGGTATCCACAACCATCGCCAGGAAACGCGTGCGAGCAGTTTACATTATTAATTTCGCATTTACTAACTACTCGAGGAAAGTCTGGAATTTCCAGTTTTTAATCAAACGTACGATCTCGCATTCGATTTAGAGTAGATTCTTGGAAATATTTATTGGACATAACGGGTGTAGTAAATGCAAAAAAAGAAATCGATTTTCGGATGGTATCACACATTTATAAATTTAAAATACACAGTAGATAACAGTCACGGTACAGTGGGTTGAATAAAAGAAGTGTCGTTCTCGTACAATACCTATATATCTTCGGGCACGTATCCTCTTATGCTATAATATATTTTTAGCGGTACGTACTGTAGATACTAGCACGATAGAGTACAGTATACAATATGTAAGTAATTTATGGAGCATGACGCAAAACGTCATTGCACATAAAGACTCGTGTATACGAGTCATCAAGTGCAGAACGTCTGTGTTATTATAGAGAAAGAAAAAAAAAATTTTCTTTGGTTTAATGAAAATTCGAAAATCTTTTTTCTAAATATACTCGTTTTTTCCTAGGTCCATTCAAATCCATATAATGCGACGGATTGTGAATCAAGTGTCGGCGCATGCGCACTGGTACTCTAGAACAATGAGAGAGGGGGCATCGATCGTAAATTTTTATTTAAAAAGATATTTTAATTGTTTTCCACGTAGTCAATTTTTGTTTTCGTAAGAAAAATTTTATTACGTTTCCGAGCACGTTTAACGGCATTCCTTCCTATTATCGGGTAACAATTTTCGTGTATTTATCGCGATCGGGTCTGCGTTCTATATGTTTTTTCGTGTAATCGGTATCCTTTGTATCGCGTGGTTGTAAGATGTGCTCGATCGGTAAAACGTTTAATTAACGTAAAAGGCGAAATTAATATACGATCGATACCCGCAGAAGACTTTGCTCGTCATTGCAATTACGGGCGAGGCGAAGAAAAAGTGGGCAAATACAAGTCGCGTATTACGTACAACGACGAGGTAGGCCTGTTCGAGAAGACTGCGTCATCTCTCATATGTTGTAAGCGTCGCTGCTGTTACAGAGTCTGAAGTGTCGGTGAAAAAGGCTGAGAAAGTTCTCAGGCGACTTCGCGCGCGGAAAAATCGAATGCAGGAACAATTTTGTTATCAGAGAAAATGGAGGAAGGTGACAATTTTTTTTTCGTGGCCAAAAATTTCGCAAAATTTATAAACTCGTGTTGGGCTATGGTCGGATTCATTTTTTTATCTCGATTAATCGATTTAGCAATTATCGATTAATCATCCAATAAATCACTTATGGCTATGATCGAATGGATTATTTTTCCTCACCGGTGGTCTCCTCAAACGGAAATTCATCGTTCTCCAACGTGATCGGACACTTTATCGAGGAGAAACAAACTCAATTGCTGATCCCTTTTACTTCCGCTCGGCAATCAGCGATGCGTGTTTCTTGCAAACCCTTGCGGGAACTGCGACTTTCCATCAGTTGGGATGACGTTTTAATTACTTGATAACGGTAGAGAGTGGCGGTTCTCAACGCGAACGATAAGTTTGGAAATTAAATTTATTAAAAATATAAAATATTCCAATTTCATTTTTCGAACGCGTACAACATGGATTTTTCGGATATTTGCGAAATTTTGCCAGGAAAAATGAAAAAAAATAGCGTTTGTGGAAAATAACTTGCGAAAAATGAAGATACTGAATTTGGCTGATAGCGAAGATGGGCAGCCGATTTGTCCGCGGTCGAATAACAGTAACTATATACACGTCTGTATATGTATATATATATTATATATTATCAATCAAAAATTGGTCGTTATGTATGATTTATCATTTAATTTATTTTAAGTTAAAACTTTTTTTACAATAATATTTTACATTCATTTACACCATCTCCTCGAAAACATTCTTCGCACGGCTCCTATTGCGGTAAATTATTATTTTTTTGTTCCGTTTAAAAATCATATTTTACAGACTACACTCTACTCCCTAATAATACTATATAGATATTTATATGTATAGGTTGTTGTTGTTGTTGTTTTTATATCAAATCTCTGTGATAATCTTGCGATTTTCGAAAATTCTAACGCCTCAGTCTTTTGGAAAATCGCAAATGCCCGTCCTCGCGCGCAGCCGCGCGAGTCCGTCTCACACAAACGCCTCGGGCCGCGGAATATAGCAATAATATAATTTCCATAACGTAGAATTTCAATTCAGTAATTTAATTACACTAGAATAAGTAACCTTTAAAATCGAAAAATCACAATGTGGTCTCAACTCAAGGAGAGTTCATAAATGTTACATTACCTTTTTTTTCTTTTTAATACTTTGACTATCTATTTAAATGTTTTCGATTAACCACTAATTTTATGCACAATCACTTACTTCCGTATTAATTATCCATACGATATTGTTATAATAATAATAACGATACACAATCATGAAGATACAAAATTTACACGTGTCTGACTAATCTATCCCTCCCGGTACAGTTACAACCGATCGACTGTCTCAAACCCAATATCGTCAATTACCGAATTCAAATGAAAACCGCTTCCCGCCCCTTTTCCATCATCTTCTTAGAGTTCCGGTTCTTGTCGATCGCTCGTAATCGCCTGGGAGGGCACGATATAATTTACCATTTTTATTACTAACCAGTACAACACACGTAACGCCACGATCGAAGGGCGGTTCTCGGGATGCGAGTTCAATAGATTTTTCTCAGGCATAAACGATCTCGTTTAATCGTACGCAATTGAGTGTGTGTTTCACCCCCCCCCCCTCCCCATCCCCATCCCCCACCTACCCATTAAATGACTGTTGCATCGTTCGTAACAAAGCGGTGTAAAGAATGAAGAATAAAAATTAAAAAAATCGATCTCCGTACGGAGGAGCCAAATCCAACGTGAGACACGAGTCACTTTCGAATTTCGGATGATCCCAAGGCCTGACGCTACGACGTTGCAGCTGTCACACAGGCTGCACCGAAAATGCACTGCATTCAAGAGCGAAGTGCAACTTTGAGGAGACTTCGTAAGGTCCGTGGTAGCGTCGGGGTATGAATTATGTAATAAATTGAGGAATTGGGTAAAGCGCATATACCCAAGAGTTGCATCGACTGTATGTGACAAGTATTATGTATGCTACGTACGAATAATAAGAACGACGCGTGCAGTTAACCCGAGTGCAGCAGCTAATTAAGTGTGGTACGCACCTTTATATTATGGATTTCTCTTAGTTTGATCCCTCCTGGTTTCATACCACCTATAGATCCCCATGTCGACTTCCTCGAGATACCCGGCCGTTCGATCGGGCGTGGCTTTATAATTCATCATTATTTACTTTAAATTGCACAATATTTTTTCAATTAGGGCCTATTTTACACTGTAGCTCACTTCTAAAGTGTGACTCGACATTGTGAAATTCCCGAAGTAATTGCCATCGTATTCAGGGGGCTTCATACCCTCTCGAGTTACGAGGCGCCGTTTTACCTTTTTTTTAACTCTTTTTCTCTTATCATCTTATCTATCATCTCATTCTCATCTAGATTAATTCACTCTCTAATACGCTTTCTCACTCGCTCTCTGCGTATCCTCTCTCCTTCACCCACCCACCTACTCGTCGTGTTCTCTCTCTCTCTCTCTCTCTCTCTCTCTCTCTCTGTCTCTCTCTCTCTCTCTCTCTCTCTCTCTCTCTCTCTCTCT
>JARQTH010000626.1:291285-310591 GCA_030142595.1 Trachelus iudaicus
TCTCTCTCTCTCTCTCTCTCTCTCTCTCTCTCTCTCTCTCTCTCTCTCTCTCTCTCTCTCTCTCTCTCTCCTCTCTCATTCACACTCTCACTAACCAGACACGCACTCACTCGTTCACGGAATCACGCACAGAATCTTCAGCTATACTACCTTCCTCGGAACTTCCGACTTTTACCATAGTATATTTACAATAATAAGACTCGTTTGTACTTGGGGCCGGGGCGCGATGGCCCTAATATATACTTTACATATGTACAGAGATCGGGCCGATCTCATTCGAAGCGATATACGAGATCGGCCCGATCTCTCAAGAATTTCTACTTGGGTTATGTCAGAGTGGTGGGCTGCGTCCTGAGCTGCTGATCAATCGCAATTCATGTGTACTCTGATCGCCAACCGGTCTGAAACATGAAAAAGGATTTTACACGTTTTATAGACCTGATACCAATTGACATAGTAATTCTTTGATTGGTAAAATAAATTTTTTTCTCCTTCCTCATCAACAATCTGTCCAATTAAAATTAATAGATAATTTTAACCTACAATTTTTCGTAATCACAATACGACCAACTTTCAAAGATCGGATGGATGGACCACGAATTGACGTCATCAGTGGATACTCACCATAGCATTCGTCGTGGCTGCTAACTGAAGACCCTGAAGACTCGCCATGTGATGAGAATGAGAGTGCGAATGCGAATGAGGGTGAATCGGGGGTGGTGCGGGTGGGGGTGCAAATCCTTGATGAAGACCACCGGTGACGCCAACCCCTGTATGGTACATGTAATGCTGCATGGCAGGATGCATCGTATGATGATGCTGCGAGGTGCCTGAAATTCCAAAAAAAAAGTCAAATTATTAACCTAGGTGCGTAGCATGATTAAACAAAATTTCACTTAAAAAAAATGAATTATTAAGATTGCTGATGATCATTAATAAATTTATTTACCCATAGGAGATCCAAAACCGGAATGGAACGGTTTGTTGTCCAGGTCCAGGTGTCCACCAGCTTTAATCATATCCCCCATGACACCCCCCAGTCCCAGACAGCCACCGGCCTTCTTCTTTTTGCTCTTGGACGACAACTTCCGGTTCCTCGTCTGGATGCCTTCCTTCTTCATCGTCAAAGGCCGGTTCACCTGCAACAATAGGAGACAACAATTCGTTGAGTTGATCGTAAACGCTAAATCGGCCAAATAACAAATTGACTACAGCGATACGTAATATACCCTGTGTCTCTCAAGTCCGCCTACACGTGTCATCCCCTATGGCTACGCCTAAAGTGCACCAGTAATACAAAGTGAAACGCGCCGTACATTTTGGTATAAAAATAACATCGCGTGGAAACGTAACTTCCTTCACGGCGTATTACGCCAGGAGGCCAGACCGACGCTAGACGCGCATCCATTGTCGCCAAGATCGGTAACAACAAAAAAAGAGAGAACCATACGACGTTTGGGTAGACAAAAAAATACACCGAGAGAGAAAGGGAGAGGGAGCAACAGAAAAGAGAAAGGACAAATACACGGGATGCAGACATAGAAAAAACTTATCCTAAGGATGATCTATAGTTTTAAGGGTTAACGCCCTTTCCGAGTGTTTGACAAAAATTTTCAATTTTTTTTCCAATATATTCTCCCCCCCCCCCTCCGTCCACCCCTCTTCGCCCGCCGTCAAAACGATCATATACCTCATAAATTTCCCATAACGTATTTTCAATACGGCCAGACCAGAACGAGGATCTGCACGAGAACTTATATGACGCTTTGGGATTTACCGTGAGATCGTGCGCGTAAATGGATATGAAAAATCAGCCAAGGATAGAATGGAATTGTTCGAACAATGAGATGACGCAATGAGACTCTGTTACGGACCCAAGACGGTACCGACTCTCTGGCATACACAGCAGCTACACCTGGGTATAGCTCGTAGTCATACCTGATGTTGTATCCGTTTAATAAGCCTGTCGTCCGTCGACAACCACCCTTCCCGCCCGCCCGCCAAACACGTTCCTATAAATTCAGGCCGAAGGACGCCGAGCGTCGTTGTTAGTCGTTTAACATCGTCCCTTACAGCCGCTCGCGATGCAGTAACGAAATTTCCCTGGAATCCCTAAATTTGAGATGGACCGATCCATTCGGCCAGATCAGCCGGATATGTCAGAGGGATCTTTTTTCTTGTTTCGTCTTGTTTCTTTGTCTTATCCGGAAGTCGAGAGTGTCGCCGCCTATGAAGAAAATCCTACAGCCGAATGTGTACATACGTTAGACATGTCCCCTCTGGCCATTTTTGCCTCGCTCGTACGGAAGAGTCGCCAATTTTCACGCTGCGTGACCATTCTCGGCTTCCCGTGGGCACAATCGATTTGCAAGGTTGGCTGAAGGTTCTCAACCTGAAGTTGCAATTACGCAATCGACAGAGCACAGAGTCGCCGTGATAAAATTACGTATTCGAATTAGTCAAAAGAAAAAGAACCGTATGCAAAAGTTAACTGGGTACTGATAGACTCATACTCGAGTATAGTTAGAACCGTGTAGAGACTCCCTGGACCACCCTGATTAAATTCGATCTGGTCTTTAGGCAAGAAATCGATCAGCCACGGTGGGATGAAGAATTGAAAACAGCTACAAACAAGAAACATCCTAATATCACCATCAGACACCCGAGCAACATACGATTCCTCGGTAACCGCGCTATAGTAATAGCCACACGGCGAACCGAAGTGAATCCGAACATTGCCGAGCGGTCCCGAGCGATTCTCATAGCGTCCAATCGCGGGGAGGGGGGGCGGGGGGTTCAATAAGACATAAAATTATACCCAACCCCATTACACCACTGCATTCTGGAGACGCAACGAGGAGTGACGCACGAGCATCGTGTTTCGTCCCGCGCGTCGTTCCAGACGACGCAATTAAGAAATCTCGCAGATTCCCGGTATTCGCCGCACTCTTGGATGTAGGTAATTAAGGAATCGACTGGGCCTCAATTCGCAAGGCACGTCACTGGTCTTCCTCCACGCTCAGCAGTTCATCCCATAATGCACTCGGGTATTAACTGTACGTAGGCACTACGTCATCGGCGTCATCCATCAGGCCTCATCCATATTTAAGATAAACGATACGCGCCTCGTGAAAAATGATTTCCTTCTCGGCAATGACTTCGGTTCCGCTCGGTCATCTTCGGCGAAGTCATCCGAATCATTCGCGACGTTGAAAGCGATTCGACGTGCAATTTAATGAGATCGGCCGTGCATCGACCTGGGCTGCAGTTACGTCGCTACGATCGATCGGCTTATGTATTAATGCATTTATTTAATCGTCCTTGCATTAATACCTTTGTTTATCCTCTACGTTATTCCGACGTGACTATAGACCAGCTACGGTATACGGTAGGATGCACTGTACCGTAGGCCCCCCCCCCCCCGTGCGCGCGCTGTGCAATACTCAAGTACGAAATAAGTAGGTATGCAAGTATTGTGTACGGGGGGGTCTGCGGGAACGGTTGGCGGGACTTTGTAGTTGCCGCGACGTGACGCAACTGCCAACTTAGGGAAAAGGTTCTCGGTATTACCAGGAGACGAGGAAGGAGGCGAATAAGGTTTGAGGAGGGATTGTGTCTTCTCTTTACGGAATATCCCTTTTCGTTTCGCCTCCCTGGTCCCGGTTCGCGGCCGGCACACACGATTTCCTCATTTTTCAGAACCCTTGCACCAAAGAGACTAATGCCACGGCGCGTCAGTCTCAGCCGCGTTACGTGCTACGAACGACGAACGTAGCCAGACGGTCAACGACTCTTTTCGGAATTATGCAATTGGCCAAATTTGTCGAATTAACCGAGCTGAGACGCCTGGCATCGCGGCGGCCCTCTTTGAACGCCCGTCGCGAGCGACGGCTACGGGCGTATCGTCCTAAGGATTTCGCATGGCTTATCTACGTTTTTACCCTGTGACGTCCCTGGTATGGAAGAACTCGTTCGGTCGTGGCGCTATACGAGAAATAGTCGAGCTTTAAATAAACTCGGGACTTTGCGCGATGGGTACTTAACGCCGGCAGCGCTCGAACTCAATTTGAATACAATAAGCGGCTTCAATGGGAACCGTCGCTTAAGTCTGCGGGTGTCCGAAAGTGCGAGATGGACAAGGAGAGAGGGAGGCTGTGGGACGGAGAGAGAGAGAGATGAAACGAGGGTGGTATTAATGATGATGGGGATCGCGATGGCGAACGGTGGTTGGAGGTTCCGTGATAAAACGATGGGATACGTAGGAGGCGGTGGATTCGAATGCAGATTGATGCGATCACACACGATGCAACCGCACACCACCTGCATACGGGATACGCGCGACCGTCGAGGGGTCAATGAATGAAAGATCGAATCAAAGGACACGTCGCGTAGGAGCGTCCGATCGAATTTTACTATCGATCGATCGTGACCCGATGGACGTTCGATTTCTGTGTCGTAATCGTCGATGTGGATTACGCGGAAAAAATTTACAGATTAAATTTTTTAGATTTTTTACTTTTCGTTATCGATTGGCAAGGAAAAATTAAAAATATTTTTCATTAACGTTGCAACGGTAGTGCCCATAGTTATTGGCGGGAAAAAAAATTCAAATCTTTCGATAAGATCGTGAACGACCGGTAGTCTGCCGAGAGCGCGAATCTCCCAAGGAATATCAATTGGAAAGTCGGCTTTACGTTTGTTCCTAGTAAAGCGATTTTATAGCTTCCTTAAGGTGTCTTTCACACAGTCCGACTAAATTCCAAGGATCGTACCCGAGAATCGTGTACGATCGAATATTATAAATCGTTAATTAGCACCAAACGAGTATCGAATGATCTTGCCGCTGGATGAACCCTTAAAGATACGACTCGAGTATATATCTCCGGGTAAGGTTATCGCGGCGAAAAAAATATTTTTCAAAGCAACTCAACGGGTTGCCTTGACGTTGAATTTCGATCCGGCGGAAGTGTAATGCACTATCGTTCGTGAATCGCGTAACGACTGTCTATATAGAAGAAGTCTTTGCTCTTCCCGAGGTTTCTCCTGCAGTCACACGACTCTGGTAGCGAGACTCGGCCGGTGTCTTGGAATAGGCAAATTTCCGAAGAGTCTAGAGCGACGACTGCCGTACTGATCGAACGCCTTGATTCTGTTAGCCGTAGAAATTTTCAACGGCAATACGAAGATTCGTACTCGTAGATCGAATGACAAAATTCGCACGTGCCCGACAGCCCATGTCTTGCGCGAAAGACCGCTGGTACAAGATTGAGAGAGAGAGAGAGAGAGAGAGAGAGAGAGAGGGGGGGGAGAGAGAGAGAGAGAGAACAGACGGCGAAAGACAGATTCAGCGAGAAGATCAGCCGCGTGCAAGAAGCTCCTAAAATTATGCAGCTTATCGGGCAATCGGAGCACGGATATGTACGGTTCCCGGTAGCGCTATGTTTACCGAGTGGCAGAGGACCACGATTGAGATCATATCGGTGAGGACAGGGCGCCACTGTACCCGAGATAAATCCCAGAACCATTTACGAGCGATGCCCGAGCGACGTCTGCGTCTCCGAGTCGCAAACGTCGGCCTCGTAATTTTTACGTCGGATGTGACCGCGCGCATGGTCCAGAATTACGGAATCGATCGAAAGATCAAGACGAATGGTCCTAAACGTAGCAGGGACCTATTAAATCCAAAAGAAAAAAAAATATCAAAAAGTGAGAGCGTAACGGTACACCGGAAAACCTTGAATATAAATCAAGATTAAATTATATCACGAGAGTACGGATGCTGCGATAAAAGAGACTGTGACGATCCCGATGCGCGACAAACGTATCGACGACCGTGTCGTATCGGTTAAAGGAAACGCGAACGATATGCAAAGGTATGTACAAGGGGTGAAAAAAAAAATAAAGATTCCGTGAAAATCAGTCACGATGGCCGCGCGGAGCGGTACACGAAAATACACGTGGCTAAAAATAACGAGGATGGTTCTTCTGTCTCCGGGCTTCTAATCAGCGCGAAGGATCGCGATCGTTAGGATACACAAGCGCGGTGGTTTGCGCGTGTATCGGTCCTGAACGGGGCAGCCCTAGGAAGAACGAGTGCGAGAGAGATAGATAGATAGAGAGAGAGAGAGAGAGAGAGAGAGAGAGAGAGAGAGAGAGAGAGAGAGAGAGAGAGGGAGAGAGAGAGAGAGAGAGAGAGAGACCAATGCTAGACCGAGACTCGCTGCGCTCCGTAACGTTATGTACCAGTTCGCCGAATACTTTCCTAATGGACGATACCGCGTACATCGCGAACGTCCAGGAGCGGGAACTTTGAAATGTCCACTTTAGGTAAATAAATAAGCCCGTGAGCCGAACGAAGAGCTCGTCCTGACGACTGGCATTTAGAGGGAGGACGTACCAGCGAGTCTTGGTTCGCTGACAGCAATGGCGGCCATTGACGTCGTAAGACCAAATCCCGCGAACGTTATCGCACGTCGATTCGTCAAGATAGCGTTCCACGTGTGTACAGTGTGTACACGCACTGAAAAAAGTAGATAACGATTAAAAAAAAAAAGTAATATAACCATTACCAGATACCAGTATCACGAAGGAGGTATTCAAATAAATAATACAGGTTTTGGCCTAAGATCGTGAATAATAATAACAACGACCCGCCTCTTTTCCCCTTAAAACTACGCAAGATACTTTTACTACGGCGATTCGAGACGATCTTGACCCTGACGACCTATCGTTCCCCAGAAGTCCTGCCGCCCGGTTTCCCGATCTCGCGTTATGCCTCTCTCCCTTTCTCTCTCTCTCTCTCTCTCTCTCTCTCTCTCTCTCTCTCTCTCTCTCTCTCTCTCACTCGTTCCAAGCATTACCATATTTCGGACACCCGGTAGTGGCCCACGAATCCAAACGCGGCTTGTATTTCGGCGCGTGTGTGAGAGTTTAGGTACGGACGCTATCAGGCTGCTCTATCTTAACGACGCCAGATCTGTCGTTCTCTCCTCTCCTCGTTCTCCCGGCTCTCCTTTCCTCTCCGGCATCTATCTATGATCTCGGGAGCCAGCGAGAAGACTCGCCGAGGAAAAGAGCAAGAGCCTCGCGCTGTATCCCGGAGCAGAACGAGACCGACGGAGAAGGACAGAAGATACGACGAAATAAAGGAGGACGACGATGACGATGATGAAGCAAAGTACGACAATGACAACGACGACGGCAGCTATTTGTTTCTATAGTTCGTTGAAACAAGCACTAAATACATTATGTCCCCAAGACGTACATATATATACCTACAAAACATAAAAATGCATTGCGCAAGTAATGCACCCCACGTTGTAGTTCAACGACTGAACTTGCACTTGGTTCAATCAACTCTGCAAACGGTCTGGAGATTGGTGAAAGAGCAAACAATTTTTTTTCAAAAAATCCCCGACCCGACACGAATTAGTGTCGCGATTCCTCTTCGGCCGAGACGACACCAAAATCACAAAGGCGAACTCGGGCCACTGGTCCACAAGATTTATCGTACGTTCCGCGCCGTCGCGATATCGTCCCTCTTTTTCTCTCGCCTTTCTCCGCCTCCTTCACCTCCGGCATCCTCCTTACGTTTCTTTCAGGACCAGCCTGCTTACTCCCGTGGATCCGCGAGATGTCCCGGCCATACCCGGACACGGAGGCTGACTCTCTTGCTTAGGCAAACGTTCGAGCTAAGACTGTAATGTGTCAGCTTAATGTCAACGGGGAGTCACCTACTCACGATTCGTACGTACTACGTAGGTACCGTGTGTAACGACGCGTTCTCGATCCGAGTGCCGTACTGAAATATCGTATAGAAATTAGTATAGGTAACATCCGACTGGTATTCCCAGATGACTGACTTCCCATTACCAAGTAACAAATGGAATTTTTATTTGAAAAAAAAAATTTTACACGAACCAGCGACTCTTGTACGATTCGTCCCACATACATATATACGCTCGATATACACGTTCCTTGATATACGTTTTAATCACGAATGATTAAGCACGCGAATGGCCCTGTCAAACTGGAGAAATAAAAATTCTATATACAACAAGTAGTCTCAACCACTTTCCTTCCCAGTTGCAGAACGCCTAATTATAAGTCAAAGACTACTCGCTTTAGGGTAGAAGGTTACACAGGGGCTAAGAGGGTATAACTGACTATCGCGAGTAAGTATACACATTGACAGTACTCGGTATAGGAAAAGTGAGGTCAGGGAACAGGAGGGTCTTGGCACCGGGGGGCAATTTATTCCTCGTTGCAGCGCGTCTCGTGTTGCGAGTATTTAGCGACGGAACCCCTTGCTTAATTAATGATTACCAGGAAATGTGTCTGGGCTGGCCTTTATGCACCGTATATACCCTATGCCACTGTGTACAATCTTGTCCACCGCTACGAGGCTGCTCCCTTACCTCAGCTACAGATCGAACGCGATAAACCACTGCCTACCTACGTACGAATACCAGAGATAAAGAGGGGGAGGAGGGAGGGGGAGGGGGGGTGGTGTATCGACGCAATATGCAATTTCAAGTCATACTTAATTTTCGTCAATTTATCATTTCTTATTTGATCTGTACGATCTCTCGGAGATCGCACTCTACTTACACGGTAAATATTGACACCCGGTATATCCAATAAATCTATGGATCCATCAAGGTACGTTTAACGTACGACCTCGTTAATGGTCCGAGCGAGCGTAAGTGGAGGTTCGGTGAAATGGAAATTTAGACAAGTGATTTAGTTGCCGATTGGGACCATTGAGAGAGACGCGCGCTCCTCGTGGTAGCCGCGAACAGAGTGCAGTTGTTCGCGAGGCAGCAGGGAGAAACAGAAAGTTAACTGTGACGAGTGCCGAGAGAGCCGGTTGACGAATGTCTTGGCGGCCAAGCGGTGAAAAGGCACTGCTGCCAATTAGAGGGAGTCCAAATTTATTAGGAATCCTATAATACTTTTTCGTTGTACACGTAGAGACGGGGGGGGGGGGTCATGGAGAAAGATTATTTCCGGTTTTCCCAATGGCATTAGAAAATTGTCATACGTAAAATTACATTGGGAATAATGCGAGGGATCTTTTGGTAACGTGGGCTATAGTTTGCACGAGGAAAGATACAGGCGACGGTTTCCGCTTATTTGACTACGTTGAAAAGTATCGTTTACCAACCGAAAATACTGTTACGTACGGTAGGGAGGATCTTTAATGGAGCTGAGAGCGAATATCGGCGACTGTCGAGGTACGAGGATCCGCTTCCTGTTTCTTTTCAGAGTTGCGCAATTCTGACAATGGCTGAGGAAGGATTAGGGTGGGAGAAGAAAAAAAAGTTGAAAGATCGACGAGCTAGTCCCAAAATGTAACGGATAGTCTTTGGGTCTTTTAGGCTCTCATTGTGGATGTAGGACGACGACAAAGGCCCCTGTCATTACGCGGAAAAGCCATAGACGGTGACGCCGAGCGTCGACCCGAAAGGTAGCCAAAGGTAGTTTCGGCTCTCTTTGCCGATATATCAGGTTGCCATTGTCGCAGTTATTGTCATTTTCGATCGGGGCCCACTGGGTAGTACTGTGGAACCTAATTGTAGGTACTGCATTGGGTATGTAATTTGAGGTAAAAAAGCGCGCGGGTGTTTTGAAAGTTATTTAGACCAATCGCCGTACTCCGTGTATCGACGCTCGCTCCAGAAACTTCCGGTACTCGGACGGAAGTCGAGACACTATAACACGGCTCCGCTAGACACTAAAATACAATCAGGCAAGGAGCCTCGAGGGGTCTTCGGGTATTGGAGCACGGAGCCAGTGCGCCATGCAGTTCCGGCGCATCCTGTGTCACACGCCGTTGAGCACGCTCCACCCTCGAGGATTCGTCTACTCGCGTCCGGCACGGAGGCTGCTCTAATTGTTGACACAACACTCTTTCGAGGGTGCATTGTTGCGCAATGTACTCGATAAATTGAACCTCCTATCCATCCGCCTTTCCTATGGGATCGACTCCTCCACTTCCGTCTTACTGAAATTCTTATTTCTAATGGCCGTATGCGATATATTTACAAAACAGAATATATATATATATATATATGCACAAGTAGACACGTCTTCTTGGGTACTTACGTTGTGCAGCTTGTAGTAGAGTCCGCACGCGTTGCAAACTGGTTCCCCGGCTTGATTTCGTCGCCAAAGCGTCGTCGTGGCCGTCTTGCAATTCGCGCAGCTCGTGCCCGCCCGTCTCGCAGCACTCTGGAGGGACAGTTTTTGGAAAAAAAAGAAAAAGATATCACACCCGTAAAGCCAGGAGCATACAGAGTAACGTTCAGTGAAATTTATGAAAAACAATTTTTAATAAATTTCCCAAAAATTTTTTTTGCAAATCACGTGTCCAATCGGTCAAAAAAATCTTCAAGACGAAAAAGAGGCAACCGAGTCAGACCTGACAGCGGATCGGGTCCGCGAAGCTAGTCCCTTAATCCTCGATCCTAAGAGTTGAAGGCAGAGGAGGCGCAAAGGTCCTTTTCTCTCCTTTGGCTCCTTTTAGGAACCCGAGGACTGAAAATGGTTCTCACACCTGTGCCTCCTATCCCGGAGTGGCAAACACTTAACTAAAAAGGCCTATTATCCCTCTTCGGCTAACTATAGCTTATTTACCTTTTTATATACCCATGATGGACTACATAAGCCGTATTATGTACATTTCGCTTCTCTTACGGCTATGCGTGTATATATACGTCATACATATATATACACATACAATACAAGCCCGCTCCTCATGGACCACTTAACCCCCAAGATGACACGGTATATTCAGAGCGCTCTGAAACATTCCGACAACAAAACTATACCTGCCATTGTCGGGGGGGCCTCGCGTACACGAGACGTCCTCTGGCTCTTTTTCATCCTCTTTGCGAACGTCCCCGCTGGCATTCCCCTTTGCTCCCCAGTTCCCAACTTGCGAGCGACCATAATGGCGAACTCCTTGAAATTTCTTTGGTGCCGCCATTGTGTCTTCACCCCTCTCCCTCCCCTTGACGGCTTACGAAATTACGCTTTTCTTTTCCAACGACGTCATCGCCCGCTTCGGCGCCGCTGCCACTTCCGATTACACGAAGTCTCGGGGGCCAGCCGGGACAACGCTTGGCTGTCACGCAACTTTTTCTTTTTTCTTCGCTTTCACGACTGAGAACGCATGAGTCTACGATTACATTTATTTTCAATGAAAATCTTCAACGCCACGTTTCGTACATGTTACTATTAGCCAGATGACAGTTCAAAGAGTACGGATAGGGGAGGGCAATGAGGGGTTGAAATTCTAGCACGAAAAAATATGTTTACTTTGGTCGACCAGTGGTGAGTTAAGGGTGGGTGGTATAGTGCGACGTCATTATATGAATGATTGTATGGGGTGGGGGTTGAAGCCTGTGTCGGTGTGTAATCATGCCTTATCGCCGGGATCTTATCAACCCTTGCACGTCGCAAAGGGGTCTCCAAGGACGGTGATAGGAGGTGCGGGGGCCTGAAAGAGTATAGAGAAAGAGAGAGAAAGTAGAGTGATGCCCATCAGGGGTGTACTAGCAGCAACCCTTATGCCGTGGAATCAATACGCGAGCCACCTCATCAATATAACAGCGCTATCTGCTCTAGATCTTTGACACCCTGAAAATCATCAACCCAACCTCTTTAGGGTAGCGGTCCCTAATGGTTATTAAACAGAACGAATGAATTTCCATGCCATGGGGTTCCCACCCCCAGACACGCTCCTCTGCGAAGAAGCTAATCTTCCTAAGAGATACGAGAAAGGAAGAAAAAAGAAAAGTGAAGGAAGAGTCGTTCGAACGGGTCTCTTTGGACGAAGCAGCTGATCCTCTTCCCGGTACAAGCCACTGGAGGTAGGAGGGTAAAAAAAATTTTTTGAATAAAAAAACCATCTCAAAAAAATACCCAAAAATTCACTGCCGGATCTTGCAAGAGATCAAAAAACAATGGTAGGTCCAAGTCGTTGCAAAATTCGTCCAGCTTTACAGACAGAACTGGACCTATCGGCCAGTACCTGTATTGAAATACCCATATCTATCAGGGTATCCAAAACCCATAGACGCGTCTATATAACCAAGTACCTGACGCGAGGCAAAGTTAAGAAGTCATACCAGTGTCCTGCGTGTATCCCGTGTCCAAACCAACGTAGATAATTCCAGATCCGCAACACGTTGACGAGGTGGCGCGATTAAAAATTCAAACTCGGCAACAATACACGTTAGCCGTGAGTGATGCAAACGAGTGGTCAACCGGGACATTGTGTACGCATAGCTGGGCGATTATACGGCTGAAAATTGGCAGCCGCGGTAAGTGATGTCCGGCTAGGAGGGACTCGCGGCGTCCTTACTAAGTGGACCGTTAATCGATATAGCGCTAATTCACGATAAACGTAAGCGCCGAGGGTGCCTCGGGTTTATTATGTAAATTGTCTGGTATTTATAGCCGGATTGGGTGCAATCACTGCGCCGGTAATTGCACGAGGAACGGTCAATACTTATCCGGGGGCCCCGGAACCGGTTGCTCCGGAGGCAGATCTCCGGACACTGACGGATATGACATTTCTGAAGTTCGTAGCAATCCCTCTCTCTCTCTCTCTCACACACACACACACACACACACACACACGCGCGCGCACTCGGTCTCCACTATATCAAACTCTCTCGCTCCTACAATCTATAATATATCCCTCTCTTATTACGAGCCCAGCTCCGCTTCATACCACGATCGCCACTCTCCGTCCACGTTACCTTCCTCTTCGTCCTCCCTCCCCGCCTCCACGTCCTATCCGTTTTATTTCATCCGTTATCTCTCTCGCCAAAGCAGGAGAGAGACAGACATACAAACTTTTATTTAACGCAGAGAGCTCCTCTTGCAAAGCCCAACAGAGACCCCGGACGTTCATCCAATTTTTTTTGGGTATCTCAAAAAAAAAGTTTTGTTCTCAACATTCCCTCCACGTGGCACCGTGTCCAGTACGTCGGTCTGTCGCTCGGTCGTGTCACTTTCGAAATTGAAAACTGGATTATCGAGAAACAGCTGCGACCTCCCCCCCCCCCCCTTCACGCGATCCTCCCACCGAGTATCTCCGACGTTCGAAATTCACGTAGACCCGACCGGTAGTCGCTCTGCTGGTACCGATATGAATAAACGACGTAATAAAGACATTACGGGTGTTGCGTAAACTTTTAATACTAAGAATGGAATGTCGATGGGATCCCGTGAGTCGCGTTATTATTTAACCCCATCGGCAGCGACCTCCGCAAGGAGCGCCGACTCCTTTCGCATTACGCTCCGCGTATCGTCCATCTAGGTAGATGCACAGTTTCATGGCCACAGAGGCAGTTTTCCTTACGGCTTGTACCAAGATCCGTCGAGCAGTGCCGATTGTCTCGCTAAAGGTTACCGCGAGCGAGGTCGAACAATCGAGAAGTCAAATGACAATGTAACAAGCCCGGAGAAATATCCGAGCTGACTAATTAATTAACGTGGGATGTTCTGGCACAGGTAGAAAACATCGACAAGGCTGCCCTGGTTAATACGTAAGCTGGTCATACGTATGCGGTAGGGGGATACGAAGCTCGAGAAAGGACCCGTAGCCTGGGATAAGAGAAAAAGCCCCGAGAGCCACGGGCTCGGCGATATCTACATACATGGACGTGCGTAGAGAGAGGCCCCCAGGATCCGTCCGGTGGACTATTAAAAATTATTAATTAGACCGATGTGGTGATTAATAGCCTGTGTTAAGGCGAACGTAGCTGCGTTTTGTGGACGTGTGTACCGGGAGTCCCTTGGCTCGCTGCGTTCATGACCACCAGCATGGCTTTCGCTACCGAACTGGAGCGAAGTGAAAAAAAAAAATAAAGATTTCAAGAGAACAACGTACAGTCGGAGCCGTGTGTGGATGGACGGACGTACCCAGTGCTGGATCTGGGAAGAAGGTACACTGTGGGCTCTTTTATCGAGATTTCATTAATTAGCCGTGATTAACGGTGAAAAATTATTCAAAATTCTCTCACGGGAAACCCGGGGCGCAATACCCCATGACCGTATTGGAATTCCATGAGGTATACCCCGATACCTGTCGAAGAACTTTGAAAACATTGCCTTATGAAATTTCACGTTTGATCGCTGCTGATCGGCGAAATTGATTTTCAATCGTAACCGGTGTGAATCTGTTAAAAATGATCTAGATCCTTGGTACACGTCGGATCGTTGATCGATGATAATTAACGCTTGAAATGTCCTTTCTGGCCGATCTTAACTGATTTTATAACGAGAGTTTCTATGCTTCGAGACAGGCTAATCTTGCGATATCTAGATATGCCTAACCTACCTTCTGTACACTCGGATCGGTAAGTTTGTCACAGAGAGAGAGAGAGAGAGAGAGAGAGAGAGAGAGAGAGAGAGAGCGAGAACACGGAGAGAGAACTGAAGAAGGAAGGAGTAACATTTTCACCCACAGGCCGTTTCACAATCCGAATTTAGTCGACCCACCGAGCAAGTGACAACTCGGACAATCTAATCTGAAATACCAGGCAACGATCTAAGAGCGTGCCGTTAGAACAAACGCTTCTAAATACCTGAGCAAGTTCTGTATATAAGATATCTCTTTTTTTTTCTTTCTCTTTAGTACATCGTTCCCCTCCCACAAGCCGACAGCAATGCAGCGGCTCCTTATGCCAGCGTCCGCGCGTATCGGTGCCCCGGTGCGTATCGCTGATGGTTATTAATTACCCGCAATGACTCTCGATAAAAGGCATTAAATCGATCGAATTGTGAAACCACCCAAACTGGTTGGGCAATGTTAAAGCGCACGCGGATTCCGAAGACCGATAATTACATCCGACCGCGTAGCAATCACGAAAAAAAAATTCGATTGTAAATTCTACTTTCAAAAAAAAGCACAAAAAATTAAAGATAACAAAAACGACAAAAAATTTTCTCTACAAACTTTTTACGACAAAATCCTACCAAAAAAAACTGCATCGTCCAAATTTTTCCCATACATGCACACGCATCGGCACGAAAATCTGAATAGTTCAGAACTCCCCGAATTTTCGAAAGACCCGTCGACGAGTAACGGCCAAAGTATCACCGAGTAAAACGAGCGTTTACGAGCCAGTCTCAGATAAGTATCTGTATCCTTGACTAAATCGTGACTAGAAGCCCCTCGCGACCGCCGATCGCCGAGGGAAGGAGTCAGTGCATTACGCCGATACAGTGGGCAACATTGTTCCTATCGGGATACAAATTGCTTCGAGCCAAAGCGCCGAGTCTCTATCTCTCTCTCTCTCTCTCACACACACACACACAGACTCAACAGAGAAATGAGACTTACGAGTCCTCGAGCATAGCGGATGTTAGGTACGTAGACTGAGTAGAGAGAGAGAGAGAGAGAGAGAGAGAGAGAGAGAGAGAGAGAGAGAGAGAGAGAGAGAGAGAGAGAGAGAAATTAAGAGAAAGATTATTATAATTCGAAAGCGAACCGCTTAAATGCTTCTGTTATGTTTAGAGGTGCAGACTGTAAACCGAACTGTAGCATGTACTATATACTTATACTTATGTACATAGAGAAGAGGAGCGTCGTGTCTCTCTCCTTTTTAAATATATATATATATATATATATACATATACAGCCAGTGATATATACACTATCTACGTATAATATAACATGGCAGTGTTCCTTATGGTGTGTGTGACTGTGACAAGCAGTGGTACCACATTCCTAACACTAGCTCCCTTGGCCTGCACCATGCACGGCAGCGTGCTCTCTCTCCTCGGCCAGGAGTCGATCTAGAGAAGGATACGAGCGTTGGGTAAGTACGTTCAAAAAAGGACCCGGCAACGCCATCTTGCGGGACGAGGCGTTGGCTCTCGGCAGGCAGTCCGTGATTTTAAACTTCAGAAGTCATGGATGGATAAATTTGAAAAATTAAAAAAAAATCTCAAAAGTTACCGGCTAAACTCATCCAGTTCGACGCAAGAGATCCTGACCGTTAATGGAGGCGAATTAAAGACAGCGCTACACGCTTGTTCCGTAGGTAGTAAATTTTCGAAGGATATATATATATATATACTAGCAGTGAGTCCGAGATTGGTACACGGGAGCCAAAAGGATCAGCTACCTACTACGAAGGTAGGACCAACCAAGAAGCCAGACCATTACATAGCGCTACTGCAGAGTAGAGAGCAGCCAATCTATATGATAAACAGTCTAGTTATACGGCAAGTTAGTTAGACTCATCTTCGATCATCCAGCATCCGTGTCAATCTCGGTGGACTCGCGTGGCTTAAATATAACGATCTGGACCGCTAAGAAGTAATATTGCAGAAGGGATAGTATAGAAATTTTAAATTTTTTCGAATTTTTATTTTTTCGAACTCGGCATGAATTTTAAAGAGATACGAGATAATGGTACAGACGAGCTAAGCAGCTATCGTGTAAATCTCTTATGCGTCACTGAGAGCAAGTTAGTGTACTATATACTCGTGCGCAAGAAGAGGGCCGGTGAGTGTTGGTACTGGAGGGAAGCCGGTGGGGGGGCGGGTGGGGGGGGGGAGGAAACACCCCACAGGTTCCTCTACTTTTCTTCTGTATGGTGAATTTATTTAAATTGCGAGCAATGTTACCTCGTGTTCAGCAGCTTCTTCGGCGCGGAGTAGAAATCGAAAAAAAAGAAAAGAGTGAAGCCAAGAGAGAAGAGACTCGCACGGGAGTTTATATATATATATATATATATATATATATATATGGAGGTCTGGCGCACCAGGGTGGACCAGGACAGTGGAACGATGCGTCCTCGTCGACGTGGTCCTTTCCTTCGCCTCCTCCCCCTCCCTCCTCCCTCCTCCCCCCAGCCTCCTACTGCTCCACCTCGTGTATGGGACGTTGTCCACCGTAGCGAAAGGCTCACCTTTACTACCATTTTTTTCTTAATTTCTTTTTTTCATTCTGTTTTCCTTACCTGCCTTCTTCTCCTTTTTTCTCTTATTCTTATTTGGCCCTGTTTTGTTTAAATAACCGGGTCCCCCTCGTGAGAACGCGACTTTTTGAACCACCCTCAGGACCCACACCACACGTACCATTACCCTTTTCATATATATATATATATATATATATATATAAAGTATATAGGTTAGTTCTTTCTCCTCCATCCACCGTTCTCATCGTCCTTAGACTTTGTACCAGTAAAATCTGACAATTCGCGAATGGCGAATTAATTGATAATTTTTTCTACGACTTATTCGATCTCATCGAGGTTCATAGCGTAACCAGCCGGATATAACAGATCCAAGTATATTTTACTGCCTACACCTTGCACCTAAGCACTTGGAGCTATCCAGCTGTAACAAACTATTCCAGCTTGAACAGCTGGCGCATAGCTCACTGACCGAACTCGAGAATAAACGTGCAATCGTAATTTACCTAGCGTGGAGAATTGCCTTTGCTTTCAGCAGCTAATCACTTTCTTTCTCCAGTTTCCCGAGATTGCACGCGGACACGCGGTTCCTCGTTAACGAGCTATCGGGTACGAACAATGATCGATGCACGCACGATTTCGAACGTCAGGTTCCAAGGCAAACGAAAAAAAAAAATGTTATCAAAATACAAAATATCCAATCGGCCCAAAGAAAAATCTTATAAATTTTCTGTATTATACTATTCCACCGCGTAATATTTAATTTTGCCAATAGTTCCTCGGGCGATCGAGAATTCGCCCAAGTTCAAAAGCTAGACGTAATTTTTTTTTTTCATACATCCAACAGTTCAGCACCAAAATCGTTCAGTTAAACACACTGGCAGCCAATATGCGTTTAACGTACCTGGTTACTTAGAGAGCTTAGGAAGCGGCAGTAAATATAAATATAAGATAGGTATCCCTCGACACGTAGACGAGTACCGAAAATCCCACGGAATAATTTACGAGTGAAAAATTGGAAACTGGAGGATATATCAGAAATACGAAAGGAAGATAAGAAGACTTACTCCTTTAAAAAATATCAATTTTCCACACAAAAAAAAGTCACTTTCGATCGTTCGACTCGATTCGAGGTTCAGGTTATTTTTCTCCTCGAACGTTCCCCGCTC
Organism: Trachelus iudaicus; assembly: GCA_030142595.1. Lineage (NCBI taxonomy): Eukaryota > Metazoa > Arthropoda > Insecta > Hymenoptera > Cephidae > Trachelus > Trachelus iudaicus. The sequence goes on from JARQTH010000626.1 coordinate 309,398, forward strand.
GACTATGCATCCCAGAGAGAACTGTCATTCTCCGGCAATTACGCGCCAGCAGGAAGTAAGCAGGTACGACCGAGCGACTTGACACAATAGGACCAGAGGTATCTCCCTAGGATGTCCCAACAGCACGTTTCAGTCGGTGACCAAAGTAATCGCGTACAGTGTCAACATCCCGATAATCAGAATAACACAGGATTTCATACTGCGTTGAGCATCGAGTTATTGGTTATAACCGACCACCCGGTACGTGGATATCAAGCGCGCAAACGATTCGTATAATAGAATTAGTTAACGGCGTACTTGATCGACCGTACCCGAATTCTGATACGGTCTATCCGCAGCTTTCTTCATCGAACTGGACCGACTCGTAGCTACGTACACAACCTATGTACGTGACTACGCGTGGGCAGTGATTTACGAGGTGCTCCCTCGGGCGGTTTTTTTCTTTTCGAGCTACGAAGATAAGAAAGATAAAAGAATCCACTGACGCTCCTGGTTTTCGATGTAATATAAAGAAAATTTTCACGGCTACCGTAATACTGTGTCTCTTTATCGAAGATTCAGCCGTGCCAGGTATTACTACCTTACCATTTGCCCCGCTGCCCATCGTAGAGACGAAATAAAAAAAAATAATAATACCAATCCTTCCTCCATACGGAAGAAACTGATTGCAAATTAAAAAATCATTATTTTTTCACATTAACTTTCCTATACCCAAATCCACTGTTACTGCTATCTACGGTGCATCTCGATGTGTCCCCCAGAGCTTGAAATAGCCAATTGTATTATACATAGTCACGGCCCGCGGCTATCGGCAGGACTGCCTCTTATCCTTAGCCAACGTCGATATATCTATATAGACATATTACATGCAGTAGACAGTGAACGTATAGAATTGCGTACGATTCGGCGTTTCCACCTCGACTTATGACTTTTTCTAAATGCTACGGGCCACTGTGCGACCCGACGCGTTTTCAAAAACTCTTTATCGGCAGTGTACTCGAGGATACCACGCAGACTCAATTGGTCAGAATCTTCGGCACTGACACCGTACACGTCATCGTCAAAAATGAAAGTGGATACAAAAAATTTTATTGGTAAATCGATAATTCGTCATATATATACAGTAGTGCGCAATTGAAGTGGAACACTTGAATTTTTGTGTATTTCTGCGAAACTATGACCGACTTAAAAAAA
>JARQTH010000626.1:310638-324460 GCA_030142595.1 Trachelus iudaicus
TTGTATCCGATCGGGATAAAACCTTTACCATTCGAACGGGAAGGAAATTTCCTAAAAAATATGTCTTTGGTTTTTTTAAGTCGGTCATAGTCTCGCAGAGATACACAAAAATTCAAGTGCTCCACTGAAATTGCACACTACTGTATATATGAATTTACAAAAAGATAGATAACGAAAAAAAATTGTATAGTCCGAACGACGATAATAGGATAGAATTGCTAAGAGTCCTATAACGTGAATATTTACCCATCCGAGATACCAGGCAACTTCATTTTCCCCCAGAGCCCCATTGTTTATGCACTGGCGTAAAAGACGCGGATATATATGTATATACATACATAACCGAGGGGGACACACGTGGCCCCAACGTACCTATAGAAAAAGAGACGAACACGGGTGGATTTCCCGCAAGGATAGCCATCTATAATTCAAGGCGTTACAAGTAAACGGGCACGGGAGAGCATTAATCTCGTGGGATCTTTCAATAGCAGTTAGTTTCCGTATTTCCAAGCAATGGCTGTGCAACTAACAGAGAGAGAGAGAGAGAGTGAGAGAGAGAGAGGGAGTGAGAGAGAGAGACGAGGGGATCCAAGCGCCGCTCCTTACGTTACGTTCGCGCAACCGCGAGACCTCACCGCTCATGGGAATTTGAATAAGAGCCGGTTTCAGTTTAGAATGGGATTACAATATTAAGATTGGCTCCGCTCGAGTGACTGTACCGGGCGAGATTATAAAGTGAAATGACCGCGGATCACTGTCCTCGGTCAGGCTACCGCTTGACTTGAAAAAAAAGGGAGTCAAGAGAGAGAAAAATAGACGGATAAAGAAACGAAAGAATCAAGATGGGTGAGAAGAAGAGTATAAAAAAAAATACACACGGTCCAGCAAGAGGTCCACCCCCCCCCCCCCCATACCCACCCGACCCCTGAGCCATGAAAATATTTTTATAATTTTTTTTCCCTCCCTCAAGACCATCCGTCTCCCCGTCGAGCAAGCTCAGTGACTAGCGGAGCCCTAACGAAGTCGAATGATATTGGCAGTGAAGGAGCCAAGAAAAAAAGGGCCCCTTTCCCTGCCACCCCTGCGAATTCATACAATTCAACCGTATCGAAGTAGAGCGCCTCTAGTAGACGGCTATGCCGTGAATCAACGTTTTATCGTTACTTGGGCCGCGCCGAGCGGGTGAATTTGAATTTCCCGCCGCGACTAAACGTCGAGGATCTTTGCTCGCGCGGCACGCTCGAGCGACCAATGGGGAAGCGTTGGCTCGTAAAGATGCTAATTGTAAGAAAAAAATGGTGGCTCATTGAAAAGCGTTAAATTACAGAGAAGTTAAGCGATGCGTTCATACGGATAATTGCGATTCGTAACTCTACAATCTGCAGTTAGATAATATACGGTTAATAAGTGCCCCTGTCAGCCGGGCTACGCTTATTACCATAGTTACTTCGTTGCCGGCGCAACTCCTTACATTCACGTCAGTGCTACTTTAATGGCATTATTCGCGGCTACCTTCACACCTAATAACCCGTGTGCAGTAGGTACGCACAGATGCTCCTTGCAGCATCCTCGTGTACCTACGAGCCCATGGTTGCACGAGGTCGACGATTTCCAAAATTAATACCCGCTAATCGAGGCAGTCATGCATATGTATATATATACACTCCGGAGAGACAGGAAGATGCCGTTTCCTAGCCCTATCCCCCCCCCCCCCCCACCCGCCCCGGTACCAGAAGTAACCAAACGCGTTCTCCGATCCTAACCCGAGAAACGCGTTATGTATGTTAAGTGTAGACCGCGTGCTCTAGTGAACTTTTAGTCACGGCCACACCCAGCCTCCGTCCGCAAGGCTGGACTTCTCGCGTACACCCACACCTCTCCCCCCCCCCCAATAATTTCTTCGAGATATTACCAGCTAACGGATGACGAATTAAAAAAAAAAGATTACCCGTCTGTGATTGCATTACGTAACGTCGAAGAGATATGACTAATTCGTGGGCTAATGACGAATTGGACAGTATATACATTAGCAGGTACATATGTATCTCACAAACTTCATAAATATTCCGACACACACACACACAAAGCTTTAATGATTTTGCGCGACTATCTTTAGTCCGGCAATTTTAATCACGACATTAATCGTCCTGCCGAATTACCATTTCACCGAACGGTCACGGGGAGACGTTAACCGCCCGATGAAAAGCTACCTTGGACAAATTGTCGACAAGGTACAATTAGCTTGTCGTCGCCAGGACGCGAAAGTCGTCGAAAGATTTTCACGAAGGCGGTCGCTGGTTGCAGAGCCACTGTACGGTCTGAAGCGTGTACAAAGGTATTGGCGGGAAATTCAAAAAAAAAAAAATTGTACAATAATCGCGACAAAGAGAATTGTCTCGTTACTCGACTATGGTATTCTATTGATATATACATATGTATTACCTATACCATACTGTACAGTGTTATATACTACGGCAGCAGGCATCAGCAAGATACGGTGCGTATCGGCCGCTCTCGTATGGTATTTAAATAGTTTTATAGCGTTCTTGTGGCCTGCCTTGTGTAGGAGCGTTGTGCAACCGTGAATTGCTTGTAGGTACGCGAGACAATACCACGGCACGTTGGATATCCTGTTCGGCTTATTAGGGCAAGGTGGCCAGCCTTGCTACTTTGATACTGGTATCAATGATAGCATTATACTCCGCGAGTCCGAGCTATGCCATTTATGATATAACGTTAGCCAACGGCAATTCCCTGTGTTACCATACATACACTATATAGTCCCAGCGTGTTAAATGAGCGCGAGATCTCATACCGTGTGGCATCCCGTGTATAATAAATCGAGAACGATATATCGTTTCAGGGATCGGTAAGTATCCGATACGAAGTTCGTAAAGTATACCCAATAGGTAGTAGTAAAATTTTACGTACGAAATTAATGTGACAATTGGTACGCGTGGGTGAGATGGGTCGTGAGAATATTTTTTTTCAATTTTCATCGAACCGCCATTGGCTTTGCGAATTTTTTAAAGATCCAAGCGCCAATACGATTCCCGCGAATATTCATCCCATACGTCGGTACGAGCTTCAGATTATTGTTAATGCATAGCGTCGTTACGTTGTCATAATTCTTCTTCCATTCGGAGGGGACACGGTAAATGTTAACGATAACCCAGCTATACGTCCTTCTCCGCAGGAATTGCTATCGGCAATGTCCCTCGTCCGTCTCTCTGCTCTTCCGACTCCTCTTTTTCTTCTCACCTCGCACAACCGCCGTCCTTGTCGCATGGCGCTCCGATCGCCAGTGCCGTAACTATTGCGCCAATTTTCGAGCTCTTACCGATAACGAAGATTTTTATTGTACGCCCCTCGAGAGCACCGTGAGAGACGGTGAAATCGACGCGCGTCAATGCTATCGTGTCTATTGGGTGTAAAAAAAAATAATTAAACGCTCGCAGTTATAACGGGTGTAAATTCGCAAATGAATATTTTTTTATCGCGATTTCGTATAACCTCGTGCGCCGTAAAATTCTATGAGCGGCGCTCGGAAAAAAAATCCAACCCTCGATACTGAGTGTATGGCGTAATAGGAATTCAATGGGTAATCCCGTGCGTGGTTCTCGGTTGGTGGTGCGATCGATTCGAAAAAGCTCTCTCTCTCTCTCTTCTCGGTACGTCGAGCCACGCCGTAACGCGGCCATTGCCATTCGTTCAATTTCGTTTAATGTCGTCGAATTTGCCATTTGCGCGAGCAGCTAATCGTAACAATGCGTACATGCAATAATTTTTCCCGGGCTCTATAGACATAGATATATCGAAACAGCTTGAAGATCATTGACGTACGTGGATTCGAGTGTATGTATATATATATGTACGAATATACAATACCCATATATTCTATGCGTATACATAAGTCTATATATACCCGTGTACGAGGCACCAGCTACGATAAATAACTTCATGGCGGCCATTACTTGTCACTCACCCTACCAAGTGTCACCCCCCCCCCCCCCCACCGTTCCAGGCTAGTCGAACACTTCGGAACGAAAAGGACGCCAACGCCCCTCGCGAGAATAGGAGGAACCTTCATGGTGGAGCTTTGCGCCCCTCGGAGGCGCCAGAGGTTTTCCCGTTCGCGAGGACTCGTTCCGACTCCTCCTGGGAGAGATGCCAAAAGGGAAGCCCGTGCGAGGCTTACAGGATAATCGTACGAGAGGAAGCGAGCAACGAAGCACAATTGGGTCTCTCGTAGATGATTTATACGTTCAGACGAGTCTAAGCGTTAATTCGCAGGGCGTTCGTAAAGTCTGAGTAAATTAGGTGTCGACTGGTGTCCAGTGCGCAAGCGCACTGCCAACGGCGTCCTTACGTCTCCGCGGTATACGCGGTTAGGCGTACGAACGACTGGGCATGCGCGGAACGTGTTTGCGCATTGGACGTAACTCGCGCATGCGCATCACGCCGGCTGTATTGACTTTGCTTTACGGCTTCTGTAGGTGGTTGTAAAAGTATATACGAAAGCTCGACACTGTAGCGAGGTATAATATATGTATTATATATGTATATAATGTGGAGGAAGCTTGCAAGTACTCGGTATAGGTTGAGTAGCAAGAGCGGAGCCTGGTAACCACGTAAAAGACAGAACAGAGAGAGAGGAGGAAAAGAAGGATCGGCAAGTGCGATAGAAGAGTAGCAGAGTGAGAAAGAGAGAAGGAGATGCCTCCACACGCGAAGTGAGTGTCTTACAATTGATTTTCACGCCACTTTGATTTATTCGAGCGCGCCACCGTCGCACGTTTTTCGAGCCCACGGGGCAGTAATGGAGGCCCGCCAACCCTCCCTCCCTCCCTCCCCCCAAGATTTATGGACTTCCCAGCCGATTCTTTTTAGATTGCCCGTGACTTTTTCTATCGTCCCTTTCTTTTTGCCGCGGAATCTCCTCTCCCTGGGACGCGCGCCGCTTTCGCTCCAACCACGCGAAATATACGAGGAGCGAAGCTGCGCTGTCGCGAAGGCACGACACAGTAGGTCCCACTATACACGGTATACCTTCGCGAATCACATGCTACCCGTATACCTCACGTCTTGCGTCTCCTAGAAGAATATTCTATCGTGCCGTGTCTACGACGTAAGGTTATATTACGATATGCGAATAAACGTCGAAATAATGAAAGTAGAAGGGGAGGGGGCGGGGGGGGAGGTTGCTGAAATAAACTATACACAAACCATTGTCAAGGAGGTAGGAACGGCAATATCTCACGGGTCTCACGTGTAATTCAATTCCTAACCCGAAACGGCTCGTCGGCGTATAGAAAGCTCGAAGCTCAGGAAAGCAGGCAGACAGGACAGGCAGGCAGCGGGAGCTACCCTTTCTAGATAGATGGATAGGATTGGTCCTTGATTGCCAGGGGGTTGTTTCCCGGAGTCGGGTGGGATGGCGAGATCGCAACCAATGATAGAGGCGCAGCTGCCCCTCGAGCTCGACAAACCCCCCGAGGACGCTTGGGAGGGTATGAGAGCGGGAGCGAGGCGTTCCGCAGCCGGCAGAGGCCGACGGCGGCGTTGCCCGGCAGCCACCCTAAAAACTAATGCCACCGGCACCCGATAGCAGGACATTGCCGGAGTGATAGGAGCCGGCTAGTAGCTTGGGAAAGGATTATAGGAGCAGCCGAACGTTCCTGGGCTTTATACGCGTCTATCGTGCCAGAATGCGAGTCCAGAGACAATTATTCCGAGCAGCAATCGACGTGGATTAAAGTTTCTTCGACCCCTGGTACCTATTTACAGAGACCTAAAAAAGCATCAACCTCCTTCTCTCGCTGTACTCCTGAACCTTCGCGACCCCCCATACTATTTCCCTTGACTTTTACCCATATACCATAATAAACTACACCCAGTCCCTCCGAACCCCCCCCCCCCTCCCACTTCAACTTCCGTCTCAACTTCGTCGACGACCTCAGCGCCGACACATATCAATTTGTAACCTATATACATACGTAGACAGCCTGTACAGCGGCTATGTAGCTAGGTACTACAGCCAAGGTACCAGGGTACCCAACTCCCGTACACACGATACATTCGTCGAAAGTGCAGAGACCCACCGGGAGAGTCGAGGACGTAAACCTGTTCGACTTGAGCATGATCGGGTTCGGTTGGACTGCGCCTTTAGCGCTATCAGCGGGACAATTATGAAGCTTTGCCGATCGGTCAGTTTAGGAGAGCCATTGCGCGAACCGGTCCCGCTTCTCAGCTACTAGATACACGTTCCTTGGTATACGCAACGGAGTATACATACAAAGAGAGAGAGAGAGAGAGAGAGAGAGAGAGAGAGAGAGAGAGAGAGAGAGAGAGAGAGAGAGAGAGAGAGAGAGAGAGTAAGTAGGTAGCAGACCTAACCCAACCAACTCAGCCACCATATAACCCACGGACCTCTAAACGCGGGTGAATTTATTTAGTAAATTTATGCGTTCTAGCTTGGTTAGCCATACAGTCGGAAGCAATTTACAAGTTAATAGGTTATCTGATTCGTTCGGTACCTTCTTGAATCTTCCGCGGGATTTATTTCGGACTCCCTACGCCCATCTAATTGGCTCGCGCCAACTTCTCGCTTCTGCAACCTCGGCACTTGGCTCTCCCCTCCTCCGTCTCGTACGCCGAGAGTTTCTCTTTGCTCCCGAAGAGACCAGAATACGGGGAACTGACAGTTCAGCCGGAAGTACCTAGCACGTGTTGATATACTGAAATTCGTCCATGAGCAACGTCAACATACCAATTCTATCTGACGTCTCGGTAGACCACGTGCTGCACGGTCAAAGTCTTTGACGGACCTCCTTCCCCTCCTCCCATTCCTCCTCCTCCTGCGTCCTCGCCGTAAACATTACACGATCTCATGTGGGCCGTCGTATTCAAAGTGTGAACGATGCAAATTTCGATTTCATGAGCGGAATTTTCAAGGAAGCTGAAAGATGGATGGAGCACACCGCCGGTACCGGACAATACGACGTCATTTGCATCTGGTACATAATTCAGTCGCCGTTGTTGCCTCCCAACATGTCGTGAATGCTGCTCATAGAGAGCTGGCAGCCTGTCAAGACGATACTTCTAAACGCATAACGTCTCTACGAAATTCCCATCGCGCTGATCGGACATTACTCGTACGTTATAAATTACACTGTACCAAGTACGCATGTATGTACACTGCCGAGCAATAATGGCCCTTTCCCGTTCAGCGTGCGCATAATAATGCCATTGATTTACAATGGTGCAATCGATCCGGGAGTTTTCCTTTTTGACAGCTCGCAAGCAAAATGAAACCCGTCGAAAATGGCACGTTGTATTTCGTAAAATGGCATAAATATATGTTGAATTAAAAAAAAACAAATGCAAAACCATGCATATTTCTTGACAAAAATTTTATACGACACGTGGTATAGGTTGTTTTCGATCTGTCAAATAAAGAAGGCACGTGCTCTCTTGTACGCTGCAAATATTTTTTTATACTTCGAGACACCCGTTCGTTCCAGATAATAGGAAGTCAATATTCCGAAGCTCAAGTATGCATGTACTATATATATATATATCGTTCGAAATCTGAAATATTGTCTACTAGAAATTTTTCGATCTCCCCATACATTCACGTGTATCGAGAGCTGATCGAAAACCTCGACTCCTCGGGTGAAAGTAGGAACGACACGATCGGCATTCTGGCATGTATATGAAGCCTTTAACGCCTCGGACAATACGGGTGGCGTGCACACAAGGGCAGACAATGCTCTCGGCAGTACGGGGCAGCAACTATTCATTTTCCTGGGGCAGATGCCGTAGATAACCCCGCGAACCTCTTCGGCTACCTGAACAGACCGATAAGATCGGATCGGGTCGACTCGTCGCAAAATACACTTTGGCTCCTCGCCTATATATATGTATATATGTATATAGGAGTCTCAACGTCCCTGCGAATGGCGCCGCCCCGATTCTTGGGTCTTTGAGTCCTTAGAGAAAATATACACCCGATATATTTATAAGGCCTCTAAAGCTTTATAACGCACCTACGTGCAATATCTATCGCATTAGTCCTACGAATAATATATTAATAAACGCAACTTTTACTCGTCTACGCTAACCAGATCGTAAGACACCTGATAGACGACTCTTATTTTGATAACGTGATTCTGGATGCCCGTTTGAGAACGAATATATATATAGTGCCCTGGGCAACGAATTCCAGAATCGGCATGAATTTGAAAATTTCAGGCACGTATACCGCGTACGTGTGTTATAAATTTCAACGCGGTTTTTGCGAAACGAAATCGGAGAATCGACGCGAAATCTCTTTTTGGCTCCTGCGAACATTATTTTTATCTTCGACTTCGCCAACTTTTTTTTTCATTCCCTGCCCGCCCGTATCGGTATTCCTTGATAACGTCGAGGCTCTTGCGGAGGTCACGACCTTTCCTACCAAGGACTTCGGGTGACCCTTGGTTAATGCGATTATCTCAAGATTTTCTTTTATCCCAATGGAAACAGTAAAAATGTCTGTTAGACGTAAAAATGAAATTTAACGTTTTTGGCAACGGGGAGACGAGAGGGGGATTTTCTGACGTGGGTATTAACAGTACCGTATAACTGACGCCATTTCGGTGACGACACCCCGGGGATCCCACCCCTTAACGAAATATACGATCCCACCCCTGGAGTGAAAAAAAAATTCAAAAATTTTCCCAGCTGTTGCCCGCTATCTGCTGGTGAAATCAAAGATGGCGACGGTGCACGGGGTTTCAACCCTTGCTATCTGCCCCATCAGCCTAGCGTTCGCCGTTCTGCCTCGGCACGTAGAGAGAGAGAGAGAGAGAGAGAGAGAGAGAGAGAGAGAGAGAGAGAGAGAGAGAGAGAGAGAGAGAGAGAGAGAGAGGGAGAGGAGATCCAAGAGAGAGACACCTATACACGTGTATTTCCACCATACAGTAATATATCCATGTGCCCGACGTCATTATACGATGCGTAAAACCCAGTGCGTATATACCTGGTGGTGGCATTGTTTCCCAGATCGTATCGAGTCTCTTTTTAGACGACACATCTGTGAGCGATTCATTCGGCTCCCATGGCTCAATAAAAATCTAACACATTGTTGCCAAATGGCATATGCCTTCGGGGCACCCATTGTTAGCGCGAAGGCACTTCGCTCGAGAGCGAATCTTTCGACCGATTTTACACATCCGTCCCGATACGTGGCTCCAGTGACTTAACAGTGACGACGGACGAGAAAAAAAAAACCTCTTCAACCAGCTCGAGACCTAATTCAACGATTTGAAATTCCCGCGTCCACCCTTTACCACCACCCCCCTCCCCCTCCCTCCTCCCTCTAGCCCAGTGTCCCAGCAATTTCCCAAAGTGCGCGACCATCAATCAAAGGCAACAAGGGTCGCTTCCGTGTCGATCGGACAACCGGCAATCGCATTTGATGCGTTACCAAATCACTACGTACGATTCTCAATCGATTCGAGTCGAGAGGCGCTGCCGGCACGACGAAATAATCGTCGATAGGTGGTAATCGGTATAATTCACCCTCGTGACAATAAAAACACCCCTTCGGGACGCGATTGCTCTGAGGGGGTGGACGAAATTATAGGTTCGGTAGTCAGTTACGCGCAGACCATCATCCCTGCCACGGAATATTTTAAAGAGATACATTTTTTATTAGCCGCCACCACCCCCACCCCCCCAGCCCCCCTAGTCAAATAAAAAAAAACACTCGACTATTCTCCAGCATTTATCCGGCAAACTATCCCCGGGTAAGTATCTCGAAATAATTTCCATACGCGCATTTCTCCCTGGGACCTTAAGGGCGTACGTACATGTTGATATTCGGACACGAGTAGATAGACGCTCTGAAATATATATAGACACACACACAAAGGAGACCACCTATACGCTGGCCCATGATACTGAAGTGAGTGACAGGTGGGCGTGCAAGTTCGTCGCCGCGTCACAACATTTGTGCCACATTACCTGGCAGCTCCGAAACCCACAGTAAAGGGCGGAAGATGCGTTCGGAGCGTTAATTTCCCGCGAGCGTGTTACGTCACTCGATCGACGAGAGCTCGGCAGAATTATTGATCTGTCACGAGGAGGTGAAGGGGGGACCACGAGTACTAAAAAAGAGATCGACCACTAAAATGAAAAAAAAATAGATTCCCAACTACAGGATAAGAAAAAAAGGTATAACAGAATTGGCGGGGGAGGGGGGAGAGGGAGGGGAAGAAATCGTTCGAACAAGAAACGTCTTGAGTCGTACACCGAATTCGACGTGTGTGGGTAAACCAGGAAGTCTTTACGAGCCTGGGCTATTTCGCGTGGACGAGAGGGTGTCTAACGGGGTGGGAAGGAGGGGTAGTGCGGGGGGAGGGGGTGAGTAAAAAAGAAGAGGGGGTCACGATCTCGAATTTCATGATAGTATATCAGCCGGTGAACCTCGTTGCCGGGAATCGTGCGAATGCATACTTTTAATCCGTTCACCGCCTACCACCCCCCCCCCCCGCCCCCAATCCAATACGGCTCCATAACCAGAAACAAATGGAATTTCGCACGATTCCTACGATCGATTATCACGAACCGAGTATACACGATTACTGATATCGATTATACGATATCCCGTTCTATTGCAATATCCTACGTCTGATATCTGACGATTACACGTATATACGATACATATAGCATCGTGTGTGTAGAATCGAAATTGTAAATAATTTTCCTGATATCTACAACGTCACGTAATGACAGTTGACAGCGCGAAAGCAAATCAGTACGTATATGGTCGATATAACGTGTAACGCAGGGGGTTGGGCGGAGAGACGCCTGATTGGACGGCAATAACGGTGCAATTTGAAATTAATTACCTATTACTAATTAATACGGTCCACGCGGTACTCCTTAGCTCGATCTGTTATCTATGTTCGGATATCTCATGGAATATCCTGCCTCAAGTTCCAGAGCTATTGGCGCGTGTACGCTTTATAGCACGAGGATTACGACCGATTGGACTTTTTCTTTCCCTGCTCACAGCATATATAGATATGTGTTATTAATAATATGTATAATTTAGGTACTCACGAGGCGTCGTTTTGGCTTGATGAGTGGTCGATTCTGTCCGTTCATCTTGTAGTAGAGGCCGCACGCATTGCAGAGATAGTGACCGGTACCGTCCCGTCGCCACAAGGGCGTCGACGTCGCCCCGCAGTTGACGCACTCGCGACCCTCTGCGAATACGTTTATCCCGAAGGGGACGTGGATTAGATTTTTACATAAAAACGAAAAAAAAAATTAACTATCCGCGAGCTACGTCAGCCTCGATTATCCTTGCCGCTCGTGATTCGGCAAAATTACTCAACGTGGATTCGTTGAAAAAAAAAGCACTCGGCGAGGAGTATCGTAGGTGATGAAGAAAAAAAAAAAGAAAGATCGACGAAAGCTCCCACAAATAATACATTACTTACGGGAGCTTCAATTTCGTCGTCTCCCAGTGCTTTTTCGAAGGTACCGTTTGCTTATACTTTTTTTTTCTTAAAAGCCTCCCACTCCCAACAATCAATAAGGTTTACAGTAAAGGAAATTAACATGCATGCAGACATACCATTAAGCGATTACCAGAGCAAAAGCAGAATCCCATTAGGATCAGGCGTGGGATATGGGACGGTTGATAGTTATATATATATATATATATATATATTATATATATATATATAGGATAAGTTTCGGTAAATTCTCATTTACGGTACGAAGCTTAATAGGATTTTTGTTGCCACCAATGAGAGAATTAATTCGGATAGGGATTTTGGATGTGATAGAATTTTACACGTGGATCCATGGGTGAGACACGAAAAATGTACCTCGAGCTACCACAGCCAGGATAGGATATCTCTCCAGGATACCATATAGACGTATGGTCGTATACATGAGTGAATAATAATTGATTTTCATCCACGAACCATGGAAAACGCCAACTTCCTGTCAACGGGCACTTCCCCCTTGGTCGTAGTCGTCATTCCAGACATTCAGCTAGAGACACGTACGTGTTATCGCGTAACGTGTACAGAAGGTAAGTATGTAATGTGAACTTATTGAAAATAAAAGTAATGTATGTAGGGTCGATTGGGGAGACGATAGGGCGGGCGGGGATGAGTAATCTAATCATACATTGTAAACAGTACGCGTCTCGAAGAACACTTCTGGATTGGACCTTCCTTCTGGCTTGATCGCCTTTAATGCGTTTATAATTGTCGTTCGGGGTTGATTTGGTCTGGAACTAATTGGAGAACGTTACCTCCCCTATTTACCCCTATAGCGAATCGCGGGCTAACTCGATTTGGGTTTTACTAGGATAGATTTTAGGGTGATAGCGCATAAGTGTCTATTGGTCTGGAAGACCCAAGCTCGTTACGGGTATTGGAAGTGGTGAAAATTTGGGGGAGGGGGGGGGGGGGATTTGATATAAATAATATTTCTGAAAAAAAAAAATTTTTGCGTGTTACGGAAATATGGGGGACTTTCAATAATATTGCAAGAATTTTCGATAGTTTCGTGTTGACATTGATATAGAATGTTGGGTCTATGGTGCTTGTCGTGTATTTGTTGAGAAACCATAAAACTGAATTATGGTAATACGACGGTTTAACCATTTGAAAAGTTATACCGTGCCGAACGTCGTACGGGACGCTACTACTGCCAGTGAGTGGGTTATTGATCCGACGATTGCTATAATTGAACACCTATGCTCGCTTACGAGATGGGCGGACAGTTCGACGCTAACCTTTCAAACCATAACGCTTACGAGTATGAAGTGTTACGGACTCTATCATTTCAGAGGTATACAGAGAAGCTAGCGCTTGGAAATAGCCACTGTATAATGCAGTAGTCGCCCGGTTGAGTTTGAGGGGAAAAAAAATGATTGTCAAGAATTTAGCCATAAATAGGAAAAAGAGAAAAATCATAAGCAATTTTTTGCGCATTTTTTGTAGAATTCCGCGATTACGGGAGAAATTGACAAATTTTTCTTTCTTCGCTTCCGGTATACGAATTAGTTCAAAAACAATTTTTGTTTTCAAATTTTTTTTGTACTGTAAATTTCTATTCTCCTGGTCCATCTACAGCTTCCGTCTGTCAAGCGTCTGGCTACTACACTTTGCCACTGTTGCCACTTTTTTTTTAATGTTGTAAGATAATACACGTCTATCCGAGAAAATCTTCATGGTGATCGATACCGTCTTTGTAATCCTGTACCAGGTACGTCGTCACACTGTTAACTCGCAGCATCGTCGCATAGACGGCTGATGTGTTGTAAGTCATTTAATTAGCAGACTTCCGTGCCGTGAGGCAGAGACCCATTGTTCCCGGAATTAGGATTTTTACCGCGGGATAGCCTCGAACAATTACAGCAATCAACGTATCCGGCATTTTTCAAGCGTTTCGCTTTTAAGCCACTTTTTCCCCTTTTCGGCCATTGAAAACGGCAAGTGGCGGGTAACGGAGTATAGGTACACATTAAACGGTACCAGAAGCAACAATTTGCGCGAAATCAACGGCAAAAACGTAAATACGATTAACGAAGTAATCGAACACCTATAACCTGTCATTCCTGTTTTAACGTTTAACCAGTGACAACTGGTGCGCCATTGAAAGAAAAAGAAAAAAAAAGTAAACGAGAGATAGACATTTAGGTTTCTTCTTTTATATATAGAAGAGAGAGAGAAAGAGAGAGAGAGAGAGAGAGAGAGAGAGAGAGAGAGAGAGAGAGAGAGAGAGAGAGCGAGAGAGAGAGAGAGAGAGA